>JAQFVV010012667.1:45000-227500 GCA_028023455.1 Epiperipatus broadwayi | reverse complement strand
AGTGTCAGAAAAAAAATAGACAAAGGCAAACAAGTTATAATATGGATAAAATAATTAATAATAGTGAAATATAAAATGTAATTAAAAAGGAGAGAGAAGAAAAAGCAGTCAGAAATGATAAATAATTTATTGCAGGGGGTTTGGAGTTTGGCAAACACTTCCATTCGACTTTTTAGTCAAATAGTTGCTTCGATTTAAAAATAGTTAAAAGTTTTTTTAGAGTTGACAATGGAAAGAATGTGAGATAGAATTAAATAAATAAAATGTTTTTGCTTTTGATAATTAATAATGTAAAAGAAATAAAATAAAATAATATTTTAGAGTAAATATGAGATAATAAAAAAAAAAAAAAATTGTGCAGAGAATCAAGTTATGTAAATGAAAAAAAAAAAATAAAGCATATATAAACAAGACATTTTTTTTTATATAGCGCAATGTTTTTTTTTGTTTATAATCTATAATATTAATAAGCCAATAAGCTGATACACATGGGCTTTGCAGATGTCACTATATAAATGAATACTCCCACTTTTTCAAACCCAAGATAAAGTCTTTAAGAAAATATAGAATGAATCACATATATTTTCAACCCAACAGTATATGTATGGGCAAATGTCAAGTGTTTGAAATGAAGAGCATGAAGTTATTAATTGATCACTTTAAGTTACTTTTTTACATCGTAAATGAATGACGCCAATGAAATTTCTAAAATTTATGATAAGTCATTCTTATAATTAAACATATGTAAACAAGACATTAGGTGATTCATTCTATATTTTCTTAAAGATTTTATCTTGGGTTTGAAAAAGTGGGAGTATTCATTTATATAGTGACATCTGCAAAGCGCATGTGTATCAGCTTATTGGCTTATTAATAAAGCATATAGTAAATAAAATTTATAATAAAATAAAATGTAATAAAATAAAATATTTCAACTAGGTATAGTTTATATGTGTGTTATTAGAGTTATAGAGGGAGTATATAGATAAAGTGAAGAAGATATTAGTAAGTGTAGGCTATGTAAAAATATTATCCATAATGAACAAAACAGGGGAATATTCTCAGAGTGAGGGTTCAGAAAGTTCTAGGCCTATCCATTTATTTTTTAAATATGCACACTGGGAATAACCAGAGTAAGCCACAGATCACTTCTTTGGAGGGAGTCCCCATATTTCATATATTATTTCCAAAACCTAAGTCGAATAAGTCAGTTGATGAATCCTGCCATTTTCAGTGACCCTTTTTTCCACTTTCTAGGATGCAGACCCATTGGAGCAAGTTGTGAGCTCATCCAAACATCTGGTAAAAAACCCAACATAGAAATCTGGTTTATATATATACAAAGAAAGCTTGGTTTATATATATATATATGTAAATCGGTATGAGTCAGACAAACCCTGCTTCTGTCTTGGTCAAAATTTCTGTCCACATCAGAAAGATGAATGCTGTTCTCATGGTTGTCACACAGCACTTTATTGTTGGAATCAACATTGACAGTCTGGAAAAAAAGTAGCTTAAGAAAAGTCACATTCTGTGCTATATTGATCTGTAGCAATTCTAAAACTTATTTGGTAGAAAAATAACAAATAAAGAAAAATGAAAATTCAAATTAAAAAGTTTAAAATAAAATGCCAGCTAAAATGGGTCAAATTGATGCATTTAACTCCCAAATGGAGCAGTGTAATGTACCACTATTTAACAACATTACATGCTTAAATAAATTTTAAGTAGCTTAAAGATTTTTTTTTTAAAAACAAAAATAAAAAATACTGTGTCATAGTTTTTTCTTAATCCTTTTCCCGCCTCTTATGAAGCTCCTCGTCGAAATCTGACGTCACTCTAACTCTGCCAGTTCTTATGCTAAAATATTCGTTAGACAGGTATTGAATAGGTTTTTAAAAGTTCTGTAAGATGGTGCCCTCTTCCGAATTATTTTACAAGTAAAAAATTAAAAAAAACGCATTTAAACCTAAACAAAGAAATAACATTACTTGTGATTGGTTCTTAGCATGCTCTCAGCCGAAAAAGACATTCTGATTGGCTGGAAAGAACAAAGAAACCGCCTGATCAAAGAAAATAAAGAAAAATGCTGAGATTTTCATTTCGAGCATGATTTAAATTATTATAAAAGAATATTTTGAGAAATTACAAATTATTTTCAGAGAGCATACTAAAAAAACATTGAAGATTTTAGTAAAAATATTTAAGATTTAATAAAAAGAAATATTTACTTTTCTATAACGTAAAAGTCGACCTTTTTGTTTATATTATAGCTTTTATGTTGCCAAAATTGAATATTTTAGAATAAATAAATAGCAATTTATTTTTGAAAGAACTTTCGTTCTCTTCATAACCTGAAAAATTAGTAATATACTTTTTATAAACGTATCTGAGTTGAATTTAATATTATAGGCGAATATGTTTTAACAATAGGCTTTGTCTTCAGTTTGTGAGTTGACCAATTAAAAGATTTGATTTTTACCTCATACAATCAATAATATAATTAGCAGTTTAAGGGTTAAAATAAAACTGTTTAGTAGGAGGAGGGGGGGAATGTATGTGATAGAACTAAAGAAAGGTTAATTTTTTTTCTCTCTCTTTTTAAAGGAAAGAGCTTTTGTAAAGTAAAAATTAAATAAATATGTAAAAGTTAGAATAAAATTAGTTAATAAAATTGGTCTGTAAAGAAAAAAACTTTAATTATGTAATTAGTTTATAAGATTTTGATTAATAATAGAATCAAAATCAATAGTTGTATTAATTTTTTAAAAAAAATGTAAACTATCTTATCGAGAATGTTTAGATTTTAGATGAATCTGAGCAAAAAACTAAGATAACCAGAAATGCAAAATTAATTAAAAGACATTTTAAGTTAAGATCTAAATTAAAGAATAATGATAAGAAATTTAAATAATATGAGAGAAAAGAGTATATAAAGTCACTGTCTTTATTATTAGTCAGTCTGGTTTGTGATATATGGTTTTGTGGTATATAGTTGATGCTGCAGTTCATACAAAATGCAGAATCCAAACAACCAGAAATCCAGATATTTGCAAATGTAAATAAAGTAAGTAATAAGTCAATCAATCACAGCTGCAGAGAATCTTATTGCACAAGATGCAGAACTAGCAATATGCATGATAGACATTCAGATGTATTAAATTGAGATTCAGTCCCCAAAAAACATCTGCAAGTCAACTATTCTGCCTGGGACAAATGCTGGAATTGATGCCAAAATCATAAAATAGATGCTACTATTATTCTCTCTTTCCTCCATTGCTGAGTTACAGAATGGAAATGAGCCATAAAGCCATTGATGGAAAACCAAAAAGCCAACTGGTTGGAAAATACATACAAATAAAAACCTAGGTAAAGATACTTTATCACTGTCTATAGACACTTTATGTTTAAATGAATGAACTTTAATTAATGAAGAGCTATCATAATTTAGTCTGAGTAATTACTTCTATGATTTTATATGTAAATTTCAATATTATTGTAATAACTTATTCATGTGCATGTTTAATTAAATATTAATCTTTGCCTTAATTGTTATTTTGTTTGTCACTGCCTCACCAGTAAATTACTGGAAAGTTACTTTATGTATTAAATAAATATGCTGGACCCTGAAACATAGTAAGCTAGTCGTTAGATATTTCAAGCACTGAATTATGGACCTACCATCCAGGCATGTTAGTTACTTTATGTAATTATCTGGCACCTGTGGTTTACCTATAAACAAATAAAGTACTTTGGATTGTAGGGGTTTGAATCTAGTAGACAGCATGGCCACAGTCTGGAAATGTGATCATGTTATGCTTTGCATAGCTCAGTCTGACTATAGGTATCATTGATAGCTAGGTACTGGTGGTATTCCCCCCTCTGCTTGAAGGGCTGGTCCGTTCATGTAATGTTGAAAACATAAATTTAAAATTATATTAATAAAGTTCAAACACAATGAAACAGCTTCTTTTAAATGGACCTGGTTCAATATATATATATATAAACTTCAGTGATTTTCATCATGAATGATTATAAGATTGAAAATATTGTTTATATTTTAAAATATTGATAGCATTTTGAGTTAAAATATTATGATGATTTTCATCTTTGATATTAATGCCCAGTTCCATTCCTAGTATGTGTGTGTTTTTTCATTTAAAAAGTGAAAACATAATGTATTTAATTATAATAATATATAAAAAAGTATGAATATATTTCAATTCCAATTATTATGCTCACACATCCATTAGAGTTGGTACTATATGAATATAACTACTTTGAGTAAATTAATTAAATACTGAACTATGATTATATCAAATTTATTTTGTAAAAGTAAATCACAGAATTTAATCAACCAAATATGAAGTCAATGTAAAAAATAAATGTAGAAATACATAATATTCTAAAAACATACATAGAAAATGTAAGACAAGTTGGAGTTTTTCATAAGTTAGATAAGAATCAAATACAGCTGTATTAGTTGGAAAAATCATGATTAGAATTTCTAAGATGCATTTTAATTAATAATTCTTTTCAGTTCATTCAAGTCTTACATAATTTTTCAAATTCATTTCAACATGGTTTTTACAGCATTTTATTGTCAATACATATATGCTAAAATATTTGCATGCATAAAATACATTTCTGTAATATTTATTAACAAATATTAAAAAAAGTGGCAAGGAAACCAATAAGGCTTGTTTTCATTGATAAATTTAATTCTGGAAATTTTCCAATAAATAAATAAATATAACCAAATAGTTAGTTGCTTAGGGAATTTTGTGATATTTCAGCAACAGAAGTGACTTGTTAATCTTTAATTAAGAAAGCATTATTTCTCTAAAGATTTTCACTTTACTATTAAAATAAAAACAAAAAATTTTGTTTGAAAAAAAAAACACACACACAAAATAATAGATATATGTTCTAGAAATACAGCGCACTAATAAAAAAGTAAAGATAAGTGCAAGATTAAAAAAATAAATATTATCATCACTCAAAAAGAATATTATAAATATTCAGACGAGATTCGTGGTATAGTGCTATCATATTTTTCTCCTTTGTCTATGAACTGCATTTATTCCTGTGTTAAGCAAAATATTAAAATGTTTTTCATTTATAATCAGGCTTAGTAAGTTTTTCAGGTTATTGATTTATAAGCAATCTAGATATCTATATAATATTGGTTAGTATATAATTCTTTTTCGTTAGAGAGTAAAACAAAAATGAAAACTGCTCAAATATTCACTATCCAGAAATTTAGCAAATCTTGTCATAAGACATTCTTCTCTATAGTTATTGGGTGAAAGTCTGTTTTGAATGTTTATTGGGTTATTTAAAAGTTATTTTATGTTTGTAGATTACTTGAACTTAAATAAAGTATAAGAATTTTACCTAATGAATAATAGTTAAAGATCATTTATCAATACATTGTAATGTAATTTTTGTGACTGATGCATGATAAAAATAATGCTTGTAATAGATAGCAGTGTGTTAAAATTGAAATGTTACACAGATCTTGGCTTATCTGACAAAATTTTATTTGAAATTTATCCAGGAGCAATTATCACATTTTTTATTATCAACAATCGCATGTTTAGAATATAAAAAAATAAAAAATATAAATATTAATTTCAGATATTTTCTCTCTATATATGTATATATGCATGTATATCCATATATATATATATATATATATATATATATATATATATATATACTCACATTGAAGTGAATACTTCAGTGATAATAATAACCAATTGCCAAATGGGGAAAACAAAAGATCAGAAAGTAATATAAAGTTTATTTGAAAAAGAGATAAATATAGCGTAGATTATTGGATCATAAACATAGTTTTAGTTAAATTTCAAAATAATTATTTAAAGCTTAATTTACTATTGTTGCATATATCTATGCACATAGAAGTATTAAATTATTTGCATGTGCATGGCTATGTGAGTGTATTTGTAAAAGTTAAAATTTGTAACATTAAGATATAAATAATGTACAAACATAAATTTAATTCCAAATAGATTGTTAGAGCTGGTCTTTTTTTCTTGATATTAAATAGATTTGATTAAGATTCTTTATTAAAGATTCAGAATCAAAGTTTTAATTAAGTCTAGTTTGATAAAAAGTAATTTTGAAAAACATATTGTAAGTAGTCAAATTCAAGATTAAAGTTTTAATTGAATAATTTAATTGACTATATTTTGAAAAGCTAATTATATTTAAGATTAGTTGATCTGTGGACTTGTTCATCAAATTTCCTAGAAGGTGAAAAAAATAAAATTATTATGAAATTATGTATAACCAAAAATGATGTGTAATTTATTTACCCTGACACCAATGCTAAGAAATAGTCAGATTGTGTTATTTTACCCTGATGTCTCTATAACATAAATAGCTTGGAACAGAATAACTGCCAAACACCATCAGAATATTAATACCCACTAAAATAATTTATATATGAAAAAAAAAACCACAAATGGTAAATAAAAACCCGTTGAATCTCTCTTTTTCAGATTGCCTGCCTTAGTCAAATTAGTATTGAGATTAGTGCCTTCCATGCTTGCATATTGTGAATCATCCCAAATTAACTATTACCTCCGAAAAATTTACAAGATTACGATGATTATTGAATATATATTATCTTGTACAAGAAATACCCAAATGTTGATATTATTTCAAACACTTTGTGATTTAGAGATAATTCATATGAGTACTTACAAATCAACTGAAGTCAAAAAGCTATGTAGCTTTACTGTAAGCAATTTATATAACTTTTTACAAAGACTTTATTTTGCTAACGTTTTATAAAAAAGTATTTAAAAATTTCATTATATATGCTATAAGTAGTTTCTTTATTTTAATTTTGTTAAAAAGAAAAGAACTGTTTTATGGGATGTTAATTGTTTTGTTTTTTTTTTGTATTATTTGGTATTATGCAATAAACTATCTGTTATATCGTTCTTTGATATGATAAAGTACATTTTAAAATGCTGGAAAAAGTTAATATAAATAAAAGAAGGAAATAAAATTATTCCCCCACAAATCATATGACGTAAAAGTTAATTTTAGATAAGAAAAAAATTATAAAATGAAAGATTTTAAAATATATTTTTAAAAATTTATTATGAATCTTCAGATAAAAATTATTTGTTTTGACAATTAAAATATTAGTTTCTATGTATAGAAATATCAAACAAATCTAAAATGAACCTTATAAATATTACTTAGTATTAAGTAGATTTTTCAATGGCCAAAAAATTTAGTTAACAGTAGTATGGGAATGCACTTCAGTGTGTAAATATATGTTATTTACACAAATTTAAATTCATTGAAGTATATGCTTTTGGCTTATTTAAATAAAATTGAGGCATAGATTAAGATGGGTCCCATCTTTTTCTAATAGTTCTGGTTTGTGTTTTAGAATTGAGAGTCCCATATGATGTCATTATTCCATCTGATTGGCTTTCACGTAAGCATGTTTATAGCGTATCTGTTTGAAGGTGTTTAGCTTTCACATTATTATAATATTATCTGTTTATGCTTCAATTTGATATATTTACATTTATTAATATCATTTCATTAGATTTAAAAATATTGCTTCATTGTAAATCGAATGATTTCGCGTTGTTAATTTATATATATAATATTTAGTGGATTAAATGTGAAGGTATTTAAGCTTCACACTCTTAGTTCAAAATGCTTAAGTCTGGCTTATTTAAATAAAATTGAGGCATAGATTAAGATGGGTCCCATCTTTTTCTAATAGTTCTGGCTTGTGTTTTAGAACTGAGAGTCCCATGTGATGTCATTATTTCATCTGATTGGCTTTCACGTAAGCATGTTTATAGCGTATCTGTTTGAAGGTGTTTAGCTTTCACATATTATAATTCTATTTTATGTAAATGTAATAAAGTTAAAAAGAAAGAAGATCTTGAATAATGAGACTTTATGTTAACAATAATAAATAGTCAAAATAAGAGTCATAGATCACATGATCCTATCTCTTAAGCTTGTAAGTTATAAACAATGAGAATTGCCAATTCCTCTACAAGCTTTATGATAAATGCTTAAACCTGAGCCAGCACTTAAAATATCTCTGTCAGGAACCCTTTTCCAAACCTCTGACCATGGTTTTATGCTTTGGCACTCCTCAGAGAGGTGTTGGCTAGATTCAGACACTAGATCTAAAAATGCCAACCCAAAGCCAAGCACTTATTTAAAAGTTATCTATTGAGTGGTAAATCTGAAATTTTCAGACATCTACATGTATTCAAATGCAGCTATCCAACTCAAATAGCTATATGGGGCTGATAGATCTTCAGCCATACCATATAGTAGTCGTCTTAGCAATATAAAATTGCATAAGACTTGTGACAGAGACTATAAATAGTCAAAATAAAAGTCATAGATCACATGATCCTATATCTTAAGCTTGTAAGTTATAAACAGTGAGGATTTCCAATTACTCTACAAGCTTTATAATAAATGCTTAACAACAATAGTAATTTATACTTTATTACTGAGACTATATAGTGGGAATTCAATTATCGTTGAATATTTACAAATTATTTTTAAAAATTAAATGCAGTTACATATATGTCTATATTTATGGAATCATATAAATTATAATATAACCATTATTATTTAGAGTTAGTGAATTTATTTATTATTAGTTATGTCCATTCATATGATTTTAAAAAGTGTTGAGTGTGAATTTTATTTCCTTTTTATGAATAGTTAACATATCCCTGTACTAGTCATTTATATTCACTGTATACAATTAATTTAGCCTATTATATATAACTATGAAGATATTTAATTTATTTTACATTACTTATTTCTGAATTATAAATTATGTGTGCTTTCCTACATATATCTTGTTGTATTTGATGCTGGCTATTTAATGTTATTGTGTCTTTTCTTTGTAATTTTATTAATTGATTCTATTTGTAAAGTATTTCAACCTGTTTCAATTATATTTTCTTTATGTGCAATATTAGTAAGATGGTGATTTGAAATGATTATTTATAAATATTAAAAAAAATGTAAAATTGTTATAAGGACACTATTTCAGTATGAGATAATTAGTTATTAAATTTAAATTTCAATGCATTGTAATTCCAAATTCTTGAGTACACGCACAAAAGCTACAGTTTCAATATTATGTTTAACATGCTCATGACATTATTCAAGTTACATTAAAGACTTTTACATAATTAATATTAGAAAAAGGGAGAAATAACATTTCTATGTGAGAGTAAATTACATAGGGAAAGAAATTATTTAGAAAGTAATAAATGAAAATCAATCTCATCTAAATATTTATGGAAAAGTCAATGTTAAAATATTAAATTATTAACTAATGATGAATTTGTGAATAGCTTTGTATATGAATACATTTTATTGCAACAGTTATCAAATTAATATTATCTCATGTTTATTTTCTTTATCAGTGCTTTATTCAATGCATAGATCAGTGAGAATCATGATAGCCTGACATATGCTAGATATGATTATATCTTATGATAGCTATGAATTTAAATTTAAAGAAAGCAAGAATATATTTTGAAAAGTAAAAATTTAATTGTTCTTTTATTGCTAGTTTATTTTATAATGCTAAAATAATATATTGGCTATAGTGTTATTTAATACATTATGACAACCCAAAAATAAAAAGGTCCATTTTAAAGAAGATTAATATTTGAACATAATCTAGATTATCTTCCAGGTTATAATAATACATGATGGTATCAAGAGTTCTCTGAACATGAGATAAACATTAAAACTGATAGCATCTCCAATGCACCTTTCTTCTTCAGCATTTTAAGCATTCAGTACTAATATTGAAAACTAAACCTCTTTTTGATTCTGATCATATATATATATATATATATATATAAAGTAAGTTAAAAACAAACTCTTAACAAGCTTCAAAAATACCTCTCAACCTCAGACCGCAGTTTCTGCATCTAGCGTCATCAGTGAGGTGTTAGGGAATACATATACTAGAACTAATCTAGCATTTTATCAATGCCTAACTATTGAGAAGAAAATCTGAAACTTTCAGACATTTAAATGTCCAAAAATCCAGCTATCTAACTCAAATAGCAGTATGGGACTGAACAAAATTCTGATACACCATATATTAATAGCTCTAGCAATATAAAATCGTCAAAGCCTTAATAGCAAAAAACTAAAATTAAATTAATAAAAAATCAAGTCAGATGACCTAATTTTAATAAAGCTCGTATTTACAAATGTTATATATAGAGTAAGTTAAAAACAAACTCTTAACAAGCTTCAAAAATACTCTCAACCTCAGACCGCGGTTTCTGCATCTAGCGTCATCAGTGAGGTGTTAGGGAATAAAAATACTAAAACTAGTCTAGCATTTTATCAATGCCTAACTATTGAGAAGAAAATCTGAAACTTTCAGACATTTAAATGACGCTAGATGCAGAAACAGTGGTCTGAGGTTGAGAGTATTTTTGAGGCTTGTTAAGAGTTTGTTTTTAACTTACTCTATATATAACATTTATAAATACGAGCTTTATTAAAATTAGGTCATCTGACTTGATTTTTTATCAATTTAATTTTAGTTTTTTGCTATTAAAGCTTTGGCGATTTTATATTGCTAGAGCTATTAATATATGGTGTATCTGAATTTTGTTCAGTCCCATACTGCTATTTGAGTTAGATAGCTGGATTTTTGGACATTTAAATGTCTGAAAGTTTCAGATTTTCTTCTCAATAGTTAGGCATTGATAAAATGCTAGACTAGTTCTAGTATTTTTATTCCCTAACACCTCACTGATGACGCTAGATGCAGAAACTGCGGTCTGAGGTTGAGAGTATTTTTGAAGCTTGTTAAGAGTTTGTTTTTAACTTACTCTATATATAACATTTGTAAATATGAGCTTTATTAAAATTAGGTCACCTGACTTGATTTTTTATCAATTTTATATATATATGCAGAAAATGTTTAAATTATACTAATGTCAATAACAATCAACAATCTCAGTCTGTTGTCAAGACAACTTCCTTTTAAATAGTATCCTCCCAATTACTTCACATCATAAAGTTATAACAATATGGAAAAAAAGAAGTTATATACCTTCTCCAAAATGCCATTAATAGTATTTAAATCATCTTAACATGTTTGAACCTCTATAAAATTATACTTATAATGCTTATTCAAGTAACCGAGCTGAGATATACAATTAACTCTATTAAAAAATGAAAATACTTTAGGAAATTCTTAAACCAGAAATTTGTTAACAAAGCTATATACCCGATGCTTAAATGATAACTTTTTATCATATGAGAAAAAGAGCTGCAGTAGGGATGTTGATCTTTAAAAAAAGCGAAAAAAGCATATTAAAAAGTATAGATATACAAAATAGCTTTTACATAAAAGTTCATCTACAACTGTTAAAATAAGTTAGAGGAAAGAGCCTTGAATATGAGCCCTAATACTTCTTGGAATTTTAGATTATAAAAATATATTGAATTCTAATAGCACTTAGCCCGTAATTAAGACTTTGGTACATAACGTTATAGAGCCAGAATATTGTTACAATGTAAAAAAAAAAAATGTGATTGATTTTATGGTTTAATCAAGAAGACTAATTTCATCAGGATTTATGAAAACATGATTTCATCTCAAAATTGTTTTCCACAGTTTTATAAAAAGAATTTTGTGTATTAAATTGGAAAGTTAAAAATTAAAAATAAACAGAGATTACCTGCAAATCATCTAGATTTTGCAGTCTAAGAGTTGTTTAATATATTAAGAATTCTTATAAAAGCTTATAAAATGGAATCAACAAAGTAGGACTAAATTTAAATGCTCAGAAAACTAAAACATTATTAAAAGATTTTTTTTTTTTACAAAAAAATACATAAAATAAGGATTGTGTCTTATTATTTATATAGATGGAAACACAATAGATGATATGAATCACAGAGTTAAACTTGAAAAAACTATCTTTCAATAAATAATAATCAGAAAATATTAAATTCCTACAAGAGCTATATAAATATCCATTTTTAATATATACATAAAACCTTTTTCAGCATCTGATTTGGTGCTCTTTTCAAATGTTAATAATCTATTATGTTAACGAACTATTACATAAAAAAATGATATTTATATAGCTGTTGCAAGAATTTATTGTTTTCTTATTATTATTTTATGAAAGAACAGCATAAAGATATTTATTCTTTTCCAATTTGATGTTTTAATAAATATATTTTGTTAGTATTTATTTCAGACTATTGACAATTATGAGGAGGGATTGAAAGTGAAAATATGAATGAGAAAACTAATAGGAGAAAATAACATACTTGGATAAATTAAAAAGATGAATTGGAGTTGATCAATATTTAAACTATGACAATAATGGATAACGGAAGTGATAAACTAAACTTTAAAAGATTATAATGTACCAAGTAAAAAAAAAAAAAACATGTGAATGTTGGATGAATGATATAAGAGATTTGGCTAGAAATATATGAAGAAAGAAGCTACAGATTAAAGAAACTGGATTAAACACGGAATGACTCTATACATAAGTGGACTTGTAATGACTGAGACTTATTATATTTTACAACTAACTTTCAAATTTTTCATACAGAAGTATCATTATAATTTTCTATTTAAAATCAATAAAATCACAAAACAATTTTTGATACAAGTGTTCATTATTATTTAGTCAGTTACAAGTGTATAGATTATTGGTGAATTTATTAGTAGTTGGTTAATCAGTTCTCTATATGTACTAAATATATATATATATATTATATATATATTTATATATATATATATATATATATATATATATATATATATATATATTGTAATGGCACACAAACGCCATTATATTATTTATTTTAAAAATTTAGACATTAAAAAGAAAAGTTCACATATAAAAATTTTTTTTAAGAAATAAAAAATTGAAAGTTAAAAGTCATTTAAACTTTATATATATAAAATCACACAGATGAAAAATTATTAGAAGAAAACTATTAAAAAAAGAAAAAAGTTTTAAAACTAAATATTAAGAAAAAAGCTTGAAAATTTTAAAGATAAAAAGAATGTACAATAAATTAATTAATGCTGTTGTAAAATGAAAATGATTATTTCAATTAGTTAAAAGTAAGCTAGCCCTTGGGCATTTCAAAATGTATAAGTAAAGGTTAGATAGGAGAGAAAAGAACAATAGAAACTAATAACCAATAAAAGAAATTCTCCAGAAAATGAGCCTCAACAAAAAGATCATCATCGTCATGATATAATGTCCACTGGATCCGAAATTCTACATTAAAAGGAAAAGTTTGGAAATAAAAGAAAAAAGTTAGAGATGTGTTAGTGTGGGGAGAGTTGAAGGAGAAGGGATTGAAAAGATGCACTCTTCAGTTCCTTCAGTTTTTAAAAAGTGAAGAAAGAAATGTGAAAGAGATGTGCTATATGTGTTGGTGTGGGGAGTGTTGAAGGAGAAGGGATTGGAAAGATGCCCTTCCAATTCTTTCAGTTAATTATAAAGAAAGTAAATGACATTGTCTTCTTATATCATGTATCCCAGGACACCAAGATCCAGCAATAAAATACCAGCCACAATAAAGGACCTCGTGGGAATTAACACCTTACAAGTTGTAAGCAACTAAAAAGTATGGACTTTTTTTTTAAACTGTAAGAACATTATGAATTTTAATAAGCTTTAACTATAATTCTAAAACTCCAGTATTTGAAAAGAATAAGAACTTTAATTCTAAAACTTGTTCCGTATTGAATAATCCTATCTGACCAATGTAAATTATTATTAAAAATTTAATTTTATTTGATGTATTTTTTTTTAAATCATTTCCATTTTTTTTTTTGTTCATTTAAGTTTTATTATGATTTTTGTTTTTTCGTTAAACTAAACTTAATAAATGCTAAACTTAAGTCAGGCAGTGAATGGCTGCCTAGATTTGTAAAGTTATATTAGTTTAATTAAGGAAGGGTAAATCTTGGGTTATTTGTTTTGTAGTTAAATTGGGTCAATGAATTGGATATATTGGTGTAATTAGTAAATGTAGTATGAGATCCACTATGTACAGGATCATCTTATACACCACACTCGGGCAAAATAAGCCTTTCTTATTGACCATTGGAGACAGACGGTATTCCCTCGTCCTTGAATCACCTCTTTGCCTATGGATTGGGATTGTCAGTTGGCAAAAAGAACTGCAATCCCTTCCTATGGAGTTTTTTTTTATTGATCTTGCAAGACAGATGTAACATTCATGCACTGGATGAAAGACAATTTCTTCATTATAACCATGATGTTCAGATGTACATTCCTGACAGTATTGCATTTGTGCTGTCTTATTCATGCTGCATTGAATACATCAATATATCAGATGGATTGACATTGGTTTAGCTGCGAACTTTTGGCCTAAGGTTAAATAAGGGATAGAATATCTTCTTTTCAAATGCAACCTATGTAGTCTATTCATACTCGACACTCTTAAAAATATTATTAAATTCATTTCTGTGGATGGTTTAAAATAATAATTTAAATTTAAAGTTAATATTAAAATCCAAAATAATAAATTTTATTCCTCAATTTTATTTATATGTGTGTTAATAAATGTTTGTGTGTTAATTACTGACAGTGGCTTTTGTTTTTTTATATTTAAGATATATTTTAAATAAAGTTGTATATTATTATTTCTGCTGCTCCATGGGCTAGTGACTAGGGCTGACGGCAAATATATATATATGTAAAAGTTAGAACATAACAGCACATTTCTGCCAACTCTATAAATTTTCTAGGTTCAAATAGCCTAGTGGCACCCTATAGTGCAGATACGGTAAGACTCTTTGATCCCTGATCACCCAGACCGTTAACATATATATATATATTACTAGTCTTCTTTTGTTTTTTCTATTGTCAATATGTCAACAATTTCAAAATTAAATTCTTTATTATAATCTTTTATAGGATTCTTACACCTTATATATATTTATATTCACACAATTGTAATAAGTATAATAAAAATGTTTATAATAGATAATTATATATTATAGATTTATAATGCAGATTTTATTTTTTTTATATTATCAATTAGTATTCAATATATAAACAAAAACTGAGTTTATCTCTTATAATAAATATATGTTTTTAATCTAGTTTTATTAAGACCATAAAACCAATGGCTTGAAGTTGAGATTGTTGTTAGCTTAAAGGTTGATTGTTATAACCTAGTTTTGTTACACTGCTAAATATATAAATACTACACCCTGTCAGAATAATCATCAGAACTACTAATAAATAACTTCATGCACTTCATTACATTTTTTAAGTGTTAATATTTAAAGCACCCTTTTATCAATTGTGCTCAAACTTATATAATATTAAACACTAAAGGAAAATAGAAACCATTATAAGCATCTTTCAATGTTTTTATAAATTTGTAATTATCATGTGACATTAATATTCACAATCAAAATATTACATATTCAATTTAAACTTTATAGTAATTCCAAATTTGTATAAGTTTTGAAAAAGACTATATATAGTCTATTTGCATCATAAATATTTAATATTATATTATAAATTTGATTACTAATAAAATTGAGAAATATATATTTTACATTAAAAATAAAATAAATTGATGAGTCTATTTATACAAAAAACTCTATTATTTTAATATGTGTTATTGCCAAATGATTATAATTTTACAATACTCGAAAAGAGAAAGTTAATAGTTAAAATACATGTGATATGAGATATCAATGTATATATTTTACATTATTGTCAATTGGCAATATTAACAAAATTAAATTTGCACCAAATAATTTATTGTTTTGTTTATATTTATTAGAAAAATTATGACGTAATCAAAGCAAGTAGTGATTATGATCAATATAATAATTAGAAAATATGTTTAGCAGTGTTGTGCTAGGTGATTATCAATTACTATAGACAACCCTAAATTCTAGTAGATAACAATACTATTTGTTGTTTATAACTTATTTAGAAACAAAAAAAAACATTTTTATTTCTAATTCAAAGTTATATACATTCAAACTCTATGAGCACTTTAAAAAATACATCATTTTTCACATCATGTAAATATACATTCATTTCCTATTGAAAGTTATATATATTAAAAAATTTCCATGGATTGATCATGATGTAAAAATAAACGAATAAAAGTAATCAATATAATAAGTCAAAATAGCATCTTAGCAACATCAATGCTTAAAGATTACCTCCACTTGTTCCATTACATATATCATAATTAATGCATAAAAATATTTACTTTAACATTTATAATTTTTGGGAAAATGAATTAATATTTACAGGATGGCAACAAAGATGTAATTTTTCTAAGACTTCATTTGTATAAAAATATCTGACTGAGTTTAAATTCATATAGACAATACTTAGAATTAGTAAATAAACCTATTTTGTGTCTAAGGATAAATTTAACAAACAGATATTGTTGGTTACTTTAGCAAGTAGTTTATGTTAGAAAAGTAAAAATTAATAATCTATTTAGTAACATCATTGATAAAATTTAGTTTTCTAATTATGATATAGATTAATTCACTCATTCTTTTAATTTATATTGAAGTGGTAAATCTGTAGTACATATTTAACTTCACTGCCTGATGACAGTACATACTTTTAAAGTAGGGTTTGAATCAGTTTATATGTTTATTTGGTCATCTAGGAATGTTAAGCATGCACATATACACGTATCACTTCCACCCTGTTTATTCAAAAATGGTTATGTGTAACCAATTGAATTATTATTTTAGCTTAAGTATATTTTATTTCCAAGCTTTGTAAATTCCCTTCACTTAGATAATTGTGTATGTGTGTATATGTATTACAGATATAAAAATAAATACAATTAATGTAAAGCTAAATCAATACCAGAAAATTCTAAAAGTATTATTACAATTTTAACTATTTCAAGTCAAACCAAAAATCATATTCTTAAAGTTATTTGCAATTTTAAAAAATACGTTTAAATAATGCTTTCTGGAACGTATTTGTTTACATCTTCCAATGTTGCCAAATTTCAAGTATAGGAAAAGCAAAAGTTCTAGGAATGCACAAAAGGAGTTCAAATCACTCTTCTCTCTCGTGTTCATTTAGAGAATAGAAACAAAATGAACTGTGAATAAAAGAAACTTGCCTTCCTGATCTTAAATCGGCTTTGTCCTGCCTTCCTGCCATGCCATCGCTACTTCAGAACTGTTATGTTTAACTGTGAAAGAACTATTGGAAGATGTTTACCATTATTTTTTCAATAATTTGCCCTTGCATCCAAGCTTCGTGTAGTCATTCTAAATGACCACCATAAATACTAAAGGTAATCCGTTTTCCCGAAGAATGAACTCTTATATTCCTCACTTCTTTCCTGAATCTTAATTGTAATCATAATGTAATCTTTATTTATTTGGTAACTGACTATAAACTTAATTATCATTAAATTTGTGATTTTCTCTCTTAAGTTTTTTAAAACTCATTCTTTGAGACGCTAGCACAGAATTATGTACTTTAAATCTATCATTAGCTTTTTAAGTTTCACGCTCTAATTATTTTATTTTCATGCGGCAAAACTTATTTTAAATATGTATTTTATTAAATCAATTTTGGGATGCTAATGCTTAATCTAGTGAACTTATATTATTTTAGCCACTATTCCGATATTTTTTGGAAAAGTTAAATGTGAAACTTCTTATTGAACGCTAGTTCGCTCGATTAAATATTTTAAAATAAATGCTTAATGGCAGATTGTTTTAAATGTCATTTTATGGTATCAGATAAACTTTTTGCTGTTGACAATATTTATTTAGATGCATTCTATTTTTTCTAAAATAATTTTAATTATTAACCTATTTTAAATAATTATTTATTGCTTTCATGCCATCGAGCATTAACTTGCTTATAATATATTGTCATTTAACAATACTTGGGCTTGTTAAATAGAAAAAATAATATTTTTCCCTCTTCTATATTCGTTATTCTAAATTTATTTAAGTTATATGTATGATGCTGAGTGGGTTATTATTTGTCATGGCATTATGCATGATATTATTGCTTTATTTAAGCTTAAATTATTTCATTAGTTATTTAAGACTTAAGCCATATTCGTGTTGCTTACTTATGATAGCATTTTAAAGAATTTATATTTTGCTTTATCATATTTATTCATCCGAACTCCAGATTTTCTTTACGTAACTTATCTAAGAATGAGGTTTGGTAGAACCAATCTCAAGACAAATGCTAGAGTATTAAGGCTCTGCATGTGAAATGTCGGCAAGCATATCATGGAATCCTTACCACTCATATTTTCGAATACCGCCTTGTGATAAATACAAGTGGAATCATATATGTGATAAAGCCTTTCAGTCCAAAGATGGACATCTTCTCCATTTTAAATGCTGTCATTATAGTTAGCACTGTGAGTTCATTTATGTGTAGTTCTCATATTATCTATAAGACATGGGCAGTGATGTTTGTAAACCACTCATTTGATAATTAGTCAAATATTTTAGGATTGTCACAGTAAGGCTGTTAGGCTAATCCATTCCTCATTTGTACTGGCCCAGATATGCTTATGAATGATAAATTACTTATCTGTTATATCAAGAATAAACCTCTCTTTGGAGATGAATTTATAAACGTCCATATCATTATTTAAGGTAATAAGCATAGCATTGATAACATTAATTTATTATTATTTATAGTTCATTAGCATACTAAATCAGTTGCCTATATGCAAAGTAATAGCCACATTAAATCTGTGCTATGCTTCTGATGTAAATTAAAATTGTTTATGTTCATTAAATTATTATGTTGATAATTACTTATGCATTTGTGTCTTACTGAATCTCACTCATTGAATCCCATTTAATCTTTATAATAATGTTAGTAATATTTAGAAGTTATAACTGATTATTTTAAATGGACATTTATCTCTGAGTTGTTCTGTCTTTGCTCATTCTGAATGGATACTATTTTATAATTCATGTTTCTTTTGCAATGCTAGCTGTGTGCAATTCATTTTAAGTTTATAGATTGCCCTTTCACATAAGATATTTGATTTAGCCAAGATTTGATAGTCTTTATTTACATTAATTGCCCTGTAGATCTCATGTTTCTCTGTTGTGTCTCCGGACTGGAATGAATAAAATTTCATCTTATCATCAGAAGTGTTGTTTATAATGTTATAGTTTTAGAGAAGAGGAAATAGGGCAGAATTAATGATTGCTCCTGACCTGTGTATCTCGGGCATGAGTGGATTTAGGGTACTTTTGCTTAGATTCTAAACCTTGTTAAATAAACATACAATCCTGACTGGTACAATATATATATATATAATTATAGTGTTTTTGAACCAATACTTTCAAGTTCCCTTCAGCTATCCAATCTGTCTCATACAACTGGTTTATCTGAGCACACCTATAACCAACTGATGATCGCTGGTTGAGCATTATATATATATATATATTAAAGACCCTTTATCTTTCCACATGTGTGTGGTCATGTGTATAAGTTGTATGAGATAGATTAGATAGCTGAAGGGAGATTGAAAGTCTGGGTTCAAATCCCTTATAATTACATGTAAATTCCAGGAATATAAAGTATATACATACATACATATATAAAACAGTAAAATGTCTTAAAATAAAAATTTCTAAACAAAAAACCAGTTCACTAGAGCTTAAAATAGGAATGGTAAAAAAAAAAAATGTAACAACCGTGTCTATTATTTTATAATGAAGATTTTTATTTTTTGTAGTTAACCTTTTTTCAAGATGATGATTGAATGTATACTTGAGCTTGTTATAAACTCTCTATACCACAAAAATATTTTAAATAAAAAAAAATTTTCAGTTTCATCTAATATGGATTTGAATCCCAGGTCATGTGAGATATGTATTGCATAAATCACAATATTTCAAATGCTCTATTATTCTCCCTGACTCTATCTATATATATATTTATAAAACTTGTGTATTTATTTGTAACATAGCTAATGTTAATTTACAGAATAAAAGATTTATAATAAAATAAAAATACAGATTATAATAAATAAAAGTATTGACAACATGCAAAAATATGTCAAAGACAAATTATAATATTAATATAATAATGTTCAAAGATGAGAATATTATTAAAAATAAAGAGTTAACTTTTTATTGAAATTTTTGCAATTGCCTGGTTTGGAATTTAAAGTGCATAGCTGTAGATGTTTAAAATTTATCATAATTATTACTTTATTTTTTTATATTTTTTCACAATTATTATTCAATAGCTATATTTCACATGTTGAACCTATATGCTGCAAATAATGTTACTTTATTAATTCATTTTATTTTTATGCAAACATACATTCTCATCTCAATACATCATTGCATCAGATGCACTACTTCAGAAATATCTTTCTATAACCAACTTAATGATTTATATTTGATTACTTTAAAAAACTATTTTTTATGGAATTTAATACACTGTACAGGCTTACACACTCCTGCACATATATACTGCAATATATAAGGGGTTCGAACTAATTTTTATATATAATTCTAAAAAATATCATATATTTAAAAATTTTAATAAATGATATACAAATTATTGTATTAATAATAAATTAACAAGTACATTATATTAAATTTTTGTAAAATTAAATTGTCAATTAATATATTTAATCAAAAAATAATATAAAAGATGTTCATTTTCTTTTGCCACTACTACATTCATTTTGTAAAAACTAAAATTATCATAGTGAAAGCTTTATATATCTGACATAAATTACAAGTAATCTGTCCCAGATAACTGATCATTATTTTACAAGTCTGGATTTGATTATAAAAGTTATTTATACTATAATGTATGACTAAAATAATAATTCATTTGTTTGTAAATGATTAATCATAATTGCCATATTATGAAATTGTATAATTGGTTTATATTTTTAAATATCTAATTTTCTATATAATTTTATTACAGTAAATAGTTATTAAGGTTGACTATATGTATACTATTTAAAAGCTAGCTCTAGTATGCTACTGATTATTTCTTTTTAGTGAAACAGATATTTAACATAAATATGTACTCAAAATAATTTTAAGTGCACATATCTTTTGAGTATATTATTTTTATCACGTATATTTTAACATTCATATAATTATTAAATTTATATATTATTCAGTGGCATAAGCCATCAAGATATTTAGTGCTATGGTTTCTTATTGATCATTTCTTTATTTAATACAGTATTTCATAATCATGATTAAATAATTATAGATTATGCCATAATAGTTTTAAGATTCATGAAAGTAAAATCATTTCCTATAATTTGCATGATCATAAAAAATATATACAAGTATTTCAAAAATAAAAAAATTATGTTTGTTATTATTATACTGTTCATTAATAATCAAATATCATTTTTATTGATGTTATAAATAAATTTTAAATTTAAAATCTATAGATTAAATTGATAAATAAATACTATCAAAGTTGAACAAAATTTAGATAATTCTAATTTGCACAAAAAAACAGTAATCTATCAAAATTAAAGATTCTATTCAAAAATTTAATTAAAGTATATCCAGCTGAGGGCATTTATATTTCATAATACTTTTTTTTTAATTTTAATAGAACTTGATAAAAACTGTCATCTCATTAAATTTCTAAAACATAAAACATCCTGATTTTAAATATCAGAAGATTATAGAAATTTAGTTGGTTGTTATAAAATTAAAAAATCCTGAAAATGTTAAGTTTTTAATGTCATAGAAAAATTTAATTTAAAAAAAACACACACACACACATGGTACTAAAAAAAAAGATCCATTTTCGAAGTATGCTTTCAAATTTAAAGCAAGAAAAACAACACTGCAATTGATTTATTTAAACTAAAACTATAAATGGGAATAAAAGTGTTTTCTTTTTAAATTTATAATACAATGGAACCACAAATTATGTTATGTTTTGTTTCAAGCTCCCTTTAAATTAAAACATATATCGCATATAATAGCTCAAGTTTTGTAGATAAACACTGATTAGGATAAAATACATATTGTTTATATAACTGCAAGTACAATGTACTTTTCAACATGTACTTATGAATAGCAGAGAACACTTTATGTATGTATAATACATATGGATTAATCAAAATTATTGTATAAACAAATTTTTAAAATTATAGTTATTATTAATAAATTGATAGGACACATTTTTTATGGAGTGTGCGTTTGTTCATGCAACTAATCACCATATTTTTATTATTAAATTAAAGTCACAAATGAAATCTCATACTTTTGTCCTGTTAAATATGTCCTAGTGATATTCCTTTTTTCAAAAACTTTTTTCTCTTGTAGAAAAACAACAGACTAGTCTCTTTATCAATAAATTACAAACTCTCTAATCATTTTAACATGTTTAAATCAATGTTAACTTCAAGTATGTACTAAAATTTTGCAAAACTTTTAGCATTGTGCTCAGAAAATATTTTATTACACAAAATACTTTACATCAAATTTGGAAAGAATATAAAAGAATAAAATGTATGTGCTTTCAATATAAACAGAAAACAATTTGTTAATGTATATCATACTCCAAAATGGCTACTGCTGAAAAATTTATATAAAAAATGTATTTATTTTTTTAAATGAGAGCACTCAGAGAAGGAAAAATGGCTACTAAATGGCGGTGGTTGACTTAGTCTATATCGTATCGTTGGTATTTAAAGTTACTCTTTTTTGCTTTATATGCTTGAAATTTACTAAAAAAAACTTTGGAAGTACAAGGTAGGTGCTGTTCTTCCAAATTACACTCAATAGAAAAGAATCTTCGAATGTAAACAAAGAAACAAATGTTAAAAGTGACTCTTTAATGCATTGTTCAAGCTCTGTCATTAATAAATCAAAAGCTTCAAGTATACAAGATTTAACAAGAGCAGATAGTTTAAAACCACTTTCTAAAGTTAAAAATATCTCTAATAAAATTCAGAATATCAATGCTAAAAAGAAAATGCTATTTGTGACTTCTAATGCGAATTCAAGTTGCCAAAAAAATAGAAACATTCAAAAGACTAACAACATATATATGTTTGATGGATCTAAAAAAAACATTTCTTTACAAGCTAGTGGACATGATTTTATCTCACATAGAACACACTCATGGGTAAAATATTATGCCAAATTAAATGATATGCATTCTTCTAATAAAGATTTATTGCAGCAGCTATCTCCAAGGCTAATAATTTAAAGACTATTGCTAGTTCTTCTTTGTCTAAGCCTTTGCAGACCTTGCACCATAAAAAATTATCAGTTTCAGTTGGTGATATTACCACTACATCATCTGACTTGGAGTATAATATCAGGTCTTATGAAACATTACTAGCCAAAGATAAATCTCAAGTAATGGATGTTTCTTTGCAGGCAAATTGTATTCTAGCAGATGCAAACTCTGACAGAGTAAAAAACATTTATTTATAAACTTCTGATTTAATTACTTCTGGTTTGCCTCTATCTTCTAGTAAACTATCAATGTATTTGCCTGCAGAACCACAATTTTCTATTGCTTCTAATGCCATTCAACATTCTATGAAACAAAATTTGAGATCTTTGCATTTGAATGATTTTTCATTATCTGATACTCTTCTACATTGTTCTGAATCTAATTCTTTGAATGGAAATTTGCCTCTTTCAGATAAAAAAACTTCAGTTCAGAAACAGGATATCCTAAAAGAAAATGCAACACAAAGTGTATAATATTCAGGTTAAAAAGAAAAGTTATGCTCATGTTCTTAATAATAATGTAGTCTCTGAACTTGCACAATCACAGTCAGATTATTTGGTTATTTAGATCTGAATGATGAAGAACGAATAATGTTAGATGTTTCTGCAGATACATCCATATTGAATTTCTCTAATCATAAAGATTTGGTTAATGAACATCAAAATATAAGTGTTCAATTTAATTCTAGGATACCAGTGGTTTTATTCAATTCCTTTTTACACTTTTCTAATAGCAATACTTTGATTCTTATAACTACAGACAGTAATTGTCAGCTTTATAACTTCCCTATTGATGAGTTTTTCCAGTTGTTAAAGGATTTGAAACTTGGTGATGCTATCAAGAGGCTATATCATCACCCTAATAAACGTTACATTATATTGGAGTTTCATAATGTCTTGGAGAAGGAAAAGTTTAGAAGACAACAGCTTTTATTAAATCACAGAGTTTAGAAGACAACAGCTTTTATTAGATCACAGATTTTTAGTTGTTATTGATTTATAAACCAATAAGCGTATGTCACGCTTGAATGTGAAGCTATAATAATATACAGGAATTAATATACACTAAGCGCTTTCGAGGTCATTTACCTCATATTCATAGCGGTGCTGTGAGCTGCGAAATGTAAAAAATGGAGCGGGAGAAGTGGTATGCAAAGCATATGCAAATGGGCTAAATAGTCCAGCGTTTAGAAATGTCGAAGCAGGTGTCGCGTCTATTGATAGAGTTGTTATTGTTATTGATGTAGTACGCTTCTCTGATCTTCCGCTTAATGTCGTTTTTCTCAATACAGACTATTTTAGGGTGGGAAGGTTCAAATAAATGACCAGTCTTCTTGGAGTGTTCCAAAAATGTTGATGAGTTATCGTTGTTTTTCATAGCTCTATTGTATGTGTATCTGTGTTGTGCTGTCCGGGTGATTGTACCTGCCTTGGTTTCTCCAAAATAAATGGTGCGGCAACCGGGTTGTGGGAAAGTTATGCTGTAAACGATGTGGGGGGTCTGAGAAGGTTCTATTTTGTCCTTGGAGTTATTGATGAGACGATTAGTACAAGGAGGTGTATGAAAGCTGATTTTGAATTTATTGTCTAAAATCTTGATTAGTTGGTGGGAGATTTTAGATATGTGGGGAAGAGTGATATATGGAAGTTTAATATTGTTTTTATTAAGGGTGATTTTTGTATGAAACTGTTTGATTTTGTTGTTGATAGTGTGGAGTTTATAGCCTGCCTGTAGTAGATCTTTGGTGTAGAGATGTATGTTGTTCTTTCGATCTGCCTCAAACTTGCACAGCTGCATGTTTCTGTGTAGGAATGCTTGTAGTCCTGCTAATTTGTGAGAGTTAGGAACGTTAGAATGTGGATGTATGAAGCCTCTGATTGCAAAAGGCTTTATAATCATTGAATAATTTATACATGGTTCATCGCGCGTTAACTTAAGATCCAGATAATTTAGGCTTTGGGATGCATTGCTTTTTGGTATTGTGAGAAATTGTTATCCCAATTTTGAAGCTAAGGATCTTCAGAGACAATGTTCTAATTTGGGTGAAATAACTCAATTTAAATATCTTACTGAGAAAAGAGTTGGTTTAGAGTTACCCAGCAACTCAGCTGCTTTTACTTTAAAGTTAAATAAAGGTCTTGCTTTGATGGAAAGGTCTTGCTTTGATTGATATTCCATCTACTTTAGAGACTGATAAAGGTCCAATACATATCTCTATCAAAGGTTTACAACCTCAATGTTTTGTTTGTAAGGAGAGGACTCATCTTGTTAAAGATTATCCAAAGGGGTTTTGCAATGTTTGCAAGCTTAAGAAAACATGTACTCATAGATGTAGTCCTAAAGTTTTGCAAGATTTGCAAAAGCAGCATTTGAGTGAACATATTACTGTGCAACAATCTGATGTTACTCTTTCATCTCCACTGCAAGTTTCTACTGATTTAAGTAAGAAGGTCAGTGGGTCTGTTGTTTCAATTCCGACTGACATTACTCATTCATCACTTGACTCCTCTCATACAGTTCTAAACGAGGATATGTTATTGAAGGAGAATAGGTTTAACATTCAGTCTACTCTTGGTTGTTCATCTTTGCAAGATCAAGCACTTATAACTGATAATAGTTCTTCTAGCAATAAAAGAAAGATTTATGATTCTTCAGAGTCACAACTTGAAAATAATTTTTCTAATCCTGACTCTGATACCGCACCCTCTTTCTTGAAAACTAATTTGACTAGATGTTCAAAGAGTTCTAGGAAAAAGGACATTAAAAAAAGTAAATGGTCAGGAGATAAAAGTTCTCAGCAGTTAGATCTTTTGCTGTCACCTTCTCCTCAAAATGATTCTATTTTTACTTTAAATAATGGTCCTTCATCTCCATTATCTCATACTTCTGATCCCAATTCACAAATTAATCTTATACCTGAATTCTTCACAGATGATTTGCATTAATATTTTCTCATTTATATATATATATATATATATATATATATATATATATATATATATATATATATATATATATATATATATATATATATATTATGTTGCTTAATGTTATTGCTGTTAATGTTAGAGGTTTAAATTCTATTTCTAGAGTTTATGCTATAATGCATTGACTTCAGAAATGCAATTTTCATATTGCATGCTTTGGAGAGATGAAGCTACATAATCATTCCAGTTATCGAATTCGTGATTTAATGCAAAATCTTGGTTCATTTTATTATGTCCCTAATATATCTGCTTCATCTGGTGTTGCTTTGCTTGTAAGTAAGCATCTTGCTTTTAATGATATAAAAATCATGCATTTGGATCATAATTTTTTGATGACCAATATTACATTTGGAAGTTTTACTCTGAATATCATTTATTTATATGTTAAGAGTGAGTTCCTCTTTGCTCATTCTATATTTAATAAAATTAATTCTCTTTTGTCTTCAAATTCTTATCCAACTACATTTCTTGGTGATTTCAATATGTGTTACATGCATTTTATTAATAAATTTCTACATCTTTTTAATAGAGTGTTTTTATCTGGTGAAGGATGTTTTCCTCTTAATGCATTTTCCTTTTATACTCGTCGCACCACTTCTTTAATTGATCTTCTTTACTATTCTCCTGAACTTCACCTGGACATTTCAGCAAAGCTTCAGGTTGTTCCTTTCTTGGATCATTTGGCTATGCATGTTGCATTGTTGATTGATACTTTCTTTGTTGCTCAGTCTCATAGTTCTCTTACAATAAGGCTCTTAAATAAATTAACAGCTCCTGATTCAATTTTTTTGGAGGCATATATTCTTTTTAGAAAAGTGGATATTCTTTCATTACCTGCCATATTGGCATGACCTTCTTTTGTTGGTATTCTCAGTTCTATTATTAATTCTTATACTAGAAAGACAAAAGGTCCAAAGTTTTTACTTAAGCAATTGGATGATATTTCATCCAAACTTTCTAATCTTTCTTCTTTTGATTCTACTATAGAAAATATTATGCAACTTAAAGTGCAGTATCATGATATACAGAAATCTCTTGCTCATTATGTGGCTATTAAATGGTCTAAAATTTTTCTTCAAAATCATCATAACTGGACATGAAGTTATATTAGATGGGCTTTAGGTGCTTATTCTAGACCTACTCCATTAATGATTGACACAGGAAATAAAGTATGTTCTGGCCCTATTATGTTGCTTGAACTATGTAATCATTTCAAAACTAAGCTTCAAATGTTGCCTTTTAGAATTGGCGACATCTGGAATGAATCTGAGCTTGATTCTAGTCATAATATAACTGAAACTATGATTATTCCAAAATTAAATTCTTTTCCAGACAATATACATCCTGGGATTCATGGTATTCCCAGGTTTATCCTTCTTCATCTTTCATTTTTTACAGCTCCAATAGTTCATAATATGGTTGATATTCTAGCTAACGATTTTGTAAATATTCCTGATCTCTATCCAGTGGCGATGGTCCCTTTTCTTTAAGAAGAAATTAACTCCTTCTCTATTATCTAATATTCATCCTATTTCTATGACCCCTCTTTTGATAAAGTCTATTGAATCTATTGTTAAAGATCATATACAAAATAATATTTATCTTCATTTATCAAAATTTCGATTTGCAAAGAAGGGTCATTCAACAACTGAAGCTGTTCAGCTTTTTCTTCTTCTTATTGAGTATATTAGGTGTCTTAATAAATCAAAACCTGTGGTTGTTCAATTGAACTTCACATCAGCCTTTGATTGTGTTCTGCCTTCTGTTTTGTTTCAGACTCTTCGGGATTATCAGGTTCCTACTCCATATGTCCGTATTATAGCCAATCTTCTACTTAACAGGTCCATCTTTACTTCATTGGATGGTAAACTTGCAGATGGTTTTCGTCCGAATCTCTCAGTGCCACAGGGATCTCCTCTTGCCACATTATGTTTTATTACATATTTAAATCTGTTACTTTTACAGATAGAATCTAAACTGCCTGGTATCTATGTTCCTGCTCTTAAACAGACTATTCATCATATTTCTTATGTTGATGATGTCTCTGTCTTTCTTCCTGATAAATCTTTTCTTCCGGCTTTGTTACAAATATTGGACTCTTTTTCTAATACTTTTAATCTTCATATTAATGTTACAAAATCCGGTTTATCAATCTGGTTTATTAAATCTGGTTTATCAATTATTTCCACTTTCACAGCCAAGCCTGTCTTTCCTTGGTTTTCCAATAGTATTATCTCGGTCAGTAACTACAAGGCAGATTCAAAATATTATTCTTGATAAAACAAAAAGGATAGTTGCATCGCTTGTTAATATAAATATTTCACTTATGGGTAAGGTTACACTCTTGAACTCTTTGGTATATTCAAGGCTTAGTTATTATTTACCAATTATTAGGCCAACAAAGCATTTTGAGAGGGCTATAAATTCGCTTTGTTCAAAATTATTTTGGAAAAACAAGGTCGTAGCTATCAGTATTGCTAAAATTCAAATGCCAAAGCTTTTAAATGATCTAGGTTTGCACTCGGTCTTAACTCTATATCTTCAGAGATCTATATCTTTTCTTTGTGTGACTTGTCTAAAGCTTTCTCAGTTATCCCTTCCTTTGGTTATTGATCCTACAGATATGCCACCTCCATTTTCAAGTTATTGGATTGCTGATTTATGGAAGTCAGTTATTAAGTCGATACCCTCGGTTCAAGTTGTGCTTGATGCGAAATTGTCATTCTGGGATGTTTATAAATTAAAATTTCACATTATACTCCTCTTTTGACTTCATTAGGAGTTTCAAGTAAAGTTCTCTTGCATAAAATGAAACTTCTTTTCATTGAAGCAAGACATGTTGATTTTGTACTTAAACTAAATTTAAATGCACTCCCAGCAAGTTATTTTTTAGTGACCAGCAGAGGCTTCATTAGGATTTCATCTCAGTGTCAGTTGCATAGATTATATGATGAGACAATTCTCCATATTTTCTATATATGTCCTGCTCTTAAGTCGATTAGAGACTTTATTGTTGTGAATGTCTCTCTGGATCTTAGGGATGCTTTTTCTGTTTCTAACACTCTTAAGAAGGGATCGTTTGCAGCAATAAGATTATCTATCTTTATAACATTTTCTTTATGGTTGACACATTGCAGGCTCATCTTTGGTCATTCTCAGGACTTGGCTCTAAGTGTCTTTATTAAGCTTCTTGATCAAGTCAAGCAGTGAGACTCTCTGCTTTTGCCTGTGAGTCTACATGATGATACTTGGGTGAAAGTTTTATTTTCCTCTTAATCTTATTAAGATACCCTTTTCTCTACATTGCCTTTTTTAAGTTTCATTCTGTATGCTATGTAAATTTTATAAAGTTTAATTGTATATTACTATGTTTAATAAATATATTTTTAAAAAAAATTATAAAATGTATATATTTTAATATTTTTTTTATTTTTTTATATACATTTTTGTTTGGATAGTGTATAACTGAAATGTAGTTAGATCCAGTGTAGTTCACAGTCCCATTGCTTCCTTTGTTTAACAATATGAAACTTTTGTGCTTTTCAAATTTATATCTACATGTTTTTAACAAATAGATAGATAGATAGATAGATAGATAGATAGATAGATAGATAGATAGATAGATAGATAGATAGATAGATAGATAGATAGATAGATAGATAGATAGATAGATAGATAGATAGATAGATAGATAGATAGATAGATAGATAGATAGATAGATAGATAGATAGATAGATAGATAGATAGATAGATAGATAGATAGATAGATAGATAGATAGATAGATAGATAGATAGATAGATAGATAGATAGATAGATAGATAGATAGATAGATAGATAGATAGATAGATAGATAGATAGATAGATAGATAGATAGATAGATAGATAGATAGATAGATAGATAGATAGATAGATAGATAGATAGATAGATATAGATAGATAGATAGATAGATAGATAGATAGATAGATAGATAGATAGATAGATAGATAGATAGATAGATAGATAGATAGATAGATAGATAGATAGATAGATAGATAGATAGATAGATAGATAGATAGATAGATAGATAGATAGATAGATAGATAGATAGATAGATAGATAGATAGATAGATAGATAGATAGATAGATAGATAGATAGATAGATAGATAGATAGATAGATAGATAGATAGATAGATAGATAGATAGATAGATAGATAGATAGATAGATAGATAGATAGATAGATAGATAGATAGATAGATAGATAGATAGATAGATAGATAGATAGATAGATAGATAGATAGATAGATAGATAGATAGATAGATAGATAGATAGATAGATAGATAGATAGATAGATAGATAGATAGATAGATAGATAGATAGATAGATAGATAGATAGATAGATAGATAGATAGATAGATAGATAGATAGATAGATAGATAGATAGATAGATAGATAGATAGATAGATAGATAGATAGATAGATAGATAGATAGATAGATAGATAGATAGATAGATAGATAGATAGATAGATAGATAGATAGATAGATAGATAGATAGATAGACAGACAGACAGACAGACAGACAGATAGATAGACAGACAGACAGACAGACAGACAGACAGACAGACAGACAGACAGACAGACAGACAGACAGACAGATAGATAGATAGATAGATAGATAGATAGATAGATAGATAGATAGATAGATAGATAGACAGATAGATAGATAGACAGACAGACAGACAGACAGACAGACAGACAGACAGACAGACAGACAGATAGACAGATAGATAGATAGATAGATAGATAGATAGATAGATAGATAGATAGATAGATAGATAGATAGATAGATAGATAGATAGATAGATAGATAGATAGATAGATAGATAGATAGATAGATCGATAGATAGATAGATAGATAGATAGATAGATAGATAGATAGATAGATAGATAGATAGATAGATAGATAGATAGATAGATAGATAGATCGATAGATAGATAGATAGATAGATAGATAGATAGATAGATAGATAGATAGATAGATAGATAGATAGATAGATAGATAGATAGATAGATAGATAGATAGATAGATAGATATGGTACAGATTAATATTAATGCTTATATCTACTTAAATGTACTATATCTTTATGTCTAAAATAAGTACTGCAATTCTATAGTGTTATAGATCTAATTAAATATTAATATTATTCCTATTGAAATTTGACTCCAATTTATCAAAAATTTCTTCAGTTTTGCTTTTAATAAATCAATGATGATAAATGATGACTGCAATTATCATGCAGTAATAAATTATTAAACATAAAATAAAATAAAATATTTAAAATTACAATGAAATATATAATTCTTTTTATTTCAAATATTATTTATAGATTTTGATATAATACAATAATTAACTCATTCATTATATCTACAAATATAAAGTATTAAATAGTAAATATTTTATTTTATACTATCTGTTTTACTGTTCCTTATTTTTTAAAATCTATATGGCAAAAATATCATAATCGATATTTTTGAATAAAAGTATTCTTAGAGTAATGATTTGAGACCTATAAAATTTAAACTAAATTTCTCTAGGTGTTTATTTTTTATTTTAATAAACTAGATATAGAATATTTTGTAATTGTAAAAATTGCAATATAGTGCACTGAACCAAATTTTCTCAAATTGTTTATGCTGCAAATCAATATGTTGTTGCTGGTTTCAGATTGTACTTTTAATGTTTATTTATCATAATAGCTATAACAATTAGTATTGTTTACATTGGTTATAACTTGTCATAGTTCAACACTAAAGATAGATTGAAATTGAATAAATAGTTATTTATGTAATACTAAAAGAATGATTATAGAACAATCTAGTTCTGATAATAATTTTTGGACTCTCTATATACTGGAAAATAAAGTTATGATATTTGTTTAGTCACAGTGCTTTTTAGAAAAATATTACTGAAACAATCTACATATAATTTTATAATGCTATTGCACTATATTTTTATAGTTTGATCATAAAAATAAAAAAGTGTTAGAAATTACATAGAAAGGCAGATTATGATAATAATTGGCATCTTTGTGTTATATGGATTGCATTGTATGTCTACAGAGTTATGCACAACAAGAATTTCACTGATTGTAAACTTTATATACAACTGGGAAGGAAAAAAGCACAATTTTCTCCTACACCAATTTGTTCTACCTCACAGTTGGCATGAAAGAAAAATCAGTCAGATAGGCTTTATTTTCAAAGTACCCCTGAACAATCTCATATTGACTAATAGCTGGATAAACAGCTTATAAAATACCAAATGGACTTTAAAAGAACTCAATAAGAACAATCATTTATGTTGTCTTTAAGTTTGAGAATTTTAAATGAACAACCTATTATTCATTTCAATAAAAAAAGATTCCCCTCCTTTTCTAAGCACAGTAATATGAATTTTTTTTTTTTTAAAAAAAAAACAAAAAAAAATGTAGTTTAATAAGAGTAAACTAAGTTTTGATATATATTACTTCAATCAAATACCATAGGACATTTATTTATGATTTGTGAATAAAAATGAAGAATATTATCTAGATCTAATCTAAAACCCTTTGAAGGATATTTTGAATAACTCTAACTGAAATGAAGAAATGGGCTTTTTAAATGATAGCCAAAAATTATAAGAGTATATTATCATCTAAATTGACTTTTAATATTTGTCATGAAACAACTAACATACAATTATTTTGTTTTGATGAATCTTATAATCCAAGTCCGATTGGTACTTTATTTAACTAATCTAAATTTGTAAATAATACTTGTATCTATACATTATCTAAAATAAATTTTCAGTTTAAAAAAAAGAAAAGAAATGAAATTGTAATAACTTCTCTTTAGTTATTAAAATTATTAAAATAATAATAATAAAGATTACATATGACATGTCTATGCTAAACTTATGAATTTAATATAATTTATTTATAAGGGGAAAGGGTAAAGATAAAATAATTATAATCATACAAATGCAATGTACACATATAAATTGTTTAATTCATAAATAATCATAGTTAACAAGATGTATTTACATATGCCCAGTTCTTTGTTCAATGTTTAATAGTTTACAAATTTTTGCACCCATATGGGAGAATGCATTCCTATCAGTTTAATGTATTAGGGATCAATCTTAGACTGAGTAATCTCTGTATAAATTGTGGGTGGATTAAATTAGGTTTAGAACCAAAAGCCCATCCTTATAATTATTGTATAAACAGTTTTTTTTTCAGTTAGGGTTAGGATCAAAAGACCACCCTTTATAGTTATTGTTATATAATGATTGTGTTAAGGATTATGATATAAAATAGACCATTTCTTATGATTATTGCAATAAAAACAATGTTGATGGCATCCAATGATGGCTTAAAATCACAACTCTAAGATTATGAGATATTGGTAGGAAACTTATTTTTGCAATAAGAAATAAAGACAAAACTATATGAAAAAAAAAGATGCTATCATGAAATGTGTAGAAAAGTTTCTATCAAGAATTATATACCAATAAAAAATAAAAAAAATTACATTCTACAACTACTATATCTTCTAAATTACCCAGAATGTTAAATAAAGAAATGAGATGTGCAATTAAATTTATGAAGAGACAAAAAGCTGCATTTAATGATAGAATTATAATCAATATCTTAAAAGAAGTAGTTGAAGATATAGAATTTTTTTGGCAAAATTATATACCAAATATCAAAATGATAAAGGTGTAGTAGATGATTGGGAAAATGCAGTGTTAATATTAATATTTTTAAAAGTAGTAAAGAATACATTAGCAATTACAGATATTATCTATCTTTTATCAGTTCTAAAAAGATATTTTACGAAAATAATTACAACTTGTCTACAGTGAAACTTTGAATTTTAACCAACCAAAAGTGCAAGGTGGATTTAAAAGTGGTTTTAGTACAGTAGATAATATTCAAGTTTTGAGAGAAATTAAAGAAAGGACCAAAGATTATGAATTGCAATTATGGTTTGGATTTCTAGATTATGAAAAGGGATTTGATTTTTTAAGCATATCTTCAGTGATTAAAGCATTAGATCATCAAGACATAGACCCAATATATTAATAATATTTTGAAGAATATTTATAAAAGTGCATCACTAACAATTAGATTATATATTGGTACTAAAAAGATTAATATTGAGAAGGTGTTGGACAGGGTGACTTCATAATTTTGAAACTTTTTACAGGAGTTTTACAAGAAATATTTTGTTAATTAATAAGAAAAGCTAAGGGGGTAAAGTAAATGGGAATTAATTGTGCAAGCTATATTTTGCAGTTTATATAGTTGTTTTTTCCAAATAATGATTTAGGCTTCAGGAAAATTATAATAGTTGTCAGATGAAAGTAAGAAAGTAGGATTAAAGGTAAATGTTAAAAAAGATTAAAGTAGTGTTCAGTGAATTTTTTAAAAGAAAAAAATATTGATAATGATGATTTAGAAGGTAACAACTACAAATACCTTGGTCAGGTTATTACTATAGAAAAAAACATAATGGATGAAAATAATCATAGAATTATACTTGGTTGCAGTGTTTAAAGGAAATATAATTATGTGTTTGAAAGTAAAAGGTTTTTAATAAATATGTTTTACCAGTACTTATGAATTTGAGACTTGAATATTTAACAGAAGAGCAATACAAAAACTTCTATTCACTTAAATGAAATATGAAGAGATTTATATAAGGATTAACAAGAAAAAATCGAACCGGTATTATCGACATCATTGAAAAAATTAATATTGCTAGAATAGATGATAATAGATGGACAGTTGAAATCTTAAACTGGATTCCAAGAGATTGTAAAAGCTCTAGAAAAAGATCATACAATAAGATGGATGGATAAAATAAAAAAGTGGGCTGGGCTGATGTGGAGAAGAGAGACTAGAGACCAAAAGAGATAGATTGAATTTGGAAAGACCATCCTGTTATGGACTGATAATGGTTGAAAATGATGATTTATGATGATGATTTTTTTTAAAAAATTAAAAAGGACTTGTTTATTAGTTATATTATTTTTCTTTTAATATATTTTGTTTACATTATCTTTTCAGAGAGTAGTAGTAATTATTTTTATAGTTCTTTGAAATTATTTGCTACATGTGTTGATGATTGTTTATTTGATAATGATAATGATAAATTGGAGTTTTTTTAAAAACATTGCATGTTTATCATTTTAATATTAAATATATTATTGAGGTGAAAACTGTTGATTTTGATAAGTTAATTTTTTTTAGAATTAAATGTTCATAAAATTAATAATATTCTATTTTGTAGTCATTTTATTAATAAACAAAAAATATTATAAAGTCAGCAAGTTATCAACCTTTTTATCAATAAAAAACTGCTAAATTTTTGTTACAAAAATATAATTATTAATAATTTTGAAATTAATATCAATCTTTAAATAAAACATTTTGCTTTGGATTATTAATTTAAATTAACCTCATGATTTTACTAAGAATACTATATTTAGTAAAAATATTCATAAACCTGTTTTCAAAATTTTGAAGCTAATAAAAAAAAAAGTATATATTATTTCTTTACATTTTAAAGCTTTAATTTATAGATTAATTAATTATAATAGTCATATATTGAGGGGTATTAGAGTTTATTGGAAAATTAATCTTACTTTAATTTTTTTTATTAAATAATTCATAAGGATCTGATAACAGTAAATGTATTCTTGGTTAGATTCCTTGTAGGTGCAGTAAAATTTATGTGGGTTAAAGTAAATTGAAAGAATTAAAGTTCTGGAAAGTAAAGTTAAAAATAAATATCATAATTTGGTTTTATATATTAATGAGCAAAATATTGGTCATAATATACTATTTAATAATTCTGAGATTATTTTTTATGAAAAAAAGTGAAGAGTCAACACAACTCTGATGATTAGTATTCTTGATTCTAAAACTATTAATCTTAAAACACTTTATTTAATAATAAAGATAGATGGAATTTAAATTGAATTATGATAATAAATATAAAAATGTGTTATGGGTACTGGTACACTAGCCAGTACATACTGCTTCATGGTGTTATTTATATGCAAAAGCACATAAATATACTATTACGAGGCCGCTCACCCAACTTACAGCTAATACAACACTTATTTTATATCAGCCATTGCAGGAGTTCTTTCTATGCAAACACACAGAAATATTATGGTCCATCTTCGGTTTCATGAAACTTTATAAAAATGCACACAAACTTCAAATGGCCATAACTCTTGAAATCTCCATTCCAACTAATTATCTTACAACCTACCTGACATACTATTACATACTAATAATTATAACCTTGTCATGGCACTTCCCTACACAGGTGTGAAGATGGAAAAAATTACAAAAAGATAGGGGCAAGCACTATTTTGCAGAACTCAGGATAAAAGCCACGTTTGCATGAGAACAACTATGAGACAAATAAAATGGCTGTGGGCAGAGAGTTTTGGAAATTATAAGCTTGGTTGGATCAGACTACTGCAAAATAGGCAATTAACAGCATTGCATAATCTAACAAATATTCCACAATTAAAACAAATCTTAATTTAATCCTAACCCTAAACCTAGCTCTAACCCTAGCCATCTTTATTGATTTATATAATTTACAAAATCTCAAATAGGCAATCAACAGCATTGCATAATGTAACAATCCTAACCCTAACCCTATCTGTAAATCTAAAAAAACCCAAACAGTAGTCCCCCATCCCTGCACATGGTAGCACTTTGTGCTGCCATATTTCACAAGTTGTTTAAAAGAAATTTGTTTGGGATGTTCTGATTAAACCATCATTCCCCATCCCTGAATAAAAAGTTTGTTGTTTTCAATCAATAAGTAAAAGCAATGATATTTATTTAGTATGAATTTTTGTTGTTTTTTTAAGAAAAATGATAATAAAATTCAGACGACAGGGAAACTTAATTTGGAATGAATCTTTTTTTATTTTTAACGTGAGTGTTTTTATAACCAAAAAAAAGTTGTTTGCTTCTAATTAATTTATTTACTATTTATTTATTATTGCCTTTTCAGAGAATAAAGAAAACAAAAGGCCGGGTCCCAGTACTGTTATATTTATTGTTTTTGTCTAGCAACAATGCTTAGTTATTACTTGAAAAAGTCTATTTATGCAATAGGCAAAATCATAGTAATGACAGAATTTTAGTATAAGTTTATTTTACTAGTATTTTGATGTTATATGATTTTCTATTTTATTTATTGTTACTAATATAGCCATAGACAATATTTAATTTTCTATTGTAATTTATATATTAGAAATTTACACATCTTAGAATCAAAAACTGAATATAAAAATAGTGAGTTTCAAAAAAACTATTTAAACATAATAACCAATAATGTAATAATATCTTAGAATGAGAAGTTGTAATTTAAATGAGTGATACTGTGTGATTGATGTTTTACTTTAATACTAAACTAAAATTATAGCTATAATTTAGAAATGTTATATTATAGTTTTCCTAAAGATCCAAACTCATCATCCATGATTATAACAATCTGAAAAAATATTAAATCAAAAAATTAGATATCAATAAATTTCCATTTACAAATTTATGCAAAACGTTGCCTTTTTAGAATGCTATCCTATCACGAATTACATCTCAGTCATTTTCTTATTTTGAAAATTTATTTATTATGTTCTTTTGATAAAATCAGTCACAGTTGTGAATTACCTCTTATTTGGTTTATTTCTTTACTATATTTTTTATAAGAATCTTCTAACAATAAATCCAGTTCAATTCTATTTCAGACTCATTTTTTTAATGTTGTCAGTTTTCATAGTACATAGATTAGGTTTTAAATTTACTTTCAAAATGCTCAGTATATATTATTCGTTAAGACTATGTTCAAAATTAGATTTAAAAAAATGTAAAACATATTGACAAAAGGACATAATCATAATTAATATATTTATCTTTATTCATAAATTTTTTATACAATAGTCGAATGCCAAATAAAGATAAGTTATTACTGAATAGAAGGTTTTATTATATTTACTAGAAAACAGTAAAAAGTTCGTTGTAAAAAAAGCTTATTATTCTACAATTATGTGAGTAAAAGATAACAACAGAAACCATTAGAATAATAACAATGTCACTGAATGAATTAATATCAAGCAGAAATTGATAAGTAAATATAAAAAAAATATTGATGTCAACAAAATGATCTAAACAAGAAATATGTATATATTGAGATTAACAATTTTTAAAACTTTAATTAATTGGCTAAAAAAATTAAAACATATTTTAGTTTATTAAATCACAATATTAAACCAGCAGAACTCTTAGGATTATTATTCTTTAAAAAAAATGTTTTGAAACTTAACTTTGATAATTTGTATGTTAGATCTAAAATATCAACCATGCTGACTATAAACACACAAAAAAATATTAGTCACATTTTAAAAAGCCAATTAAATATGTCTTTTTATATATCTATTCATATGATGATTTCATTAAAATCTCTTTAAAGAATCATTTGTTGGAATTTTAATTAAAAACTGTCTTTTTGATATTTTTTGATTCAAAAATTTATGGCAAATTTCGATCAAATGTTAAAGATTCTTTTTGTGAGATCACTTACTCTTTTTTTTTTTTTTTTTAAAGCCCTCTTCATTTGTTTAATCAATTCTAATTACGAATAAAATCTTGAGAAACTCATTTCAGATTTTAAAACTACGAAAAATTTGATATTTATTTGATTTATATTTTTATATTTTTAAAAGTCACTACTATATTCAATAAAATCTAACTACTTGATAAGCAATTTCTATAATCATAATTTTATTATTATGTGTGCGCGTACATAAAAACATATTACAGATTTTTAATTATTCTCGAATATTATTTTAATGATTAAAATTAAAAATTTAAAAAAAAATTTTCTAAGCTCAGAGTATATGTATATTTCAAAAAAAAAAAAAAAATATTTTGTATAAAATGTTTTATTGTTAAAAGAGTACAAGAAAAGTAATGGTTTATGTCAAGCGTTGTTAGCCGAGAGGTCATCGCAACCGCCTTGCAAGCAAGTAGTTGGTTGCAGACCGTTGTGGGTTCGCGTCACGGCCGATGCTATGACATATGAAAAAAAAAGTTACGGTTTATTGTTTTAGCTTTTTTGTTGATTTATAATAAAATATTATACTATTTTATTTTATTTAAATTTTGAATTATGATGCTTTTAAAATTATAATTTGTCAATTGAAATGTCCCCTGCGTGTTTAAACGCAGTCGCTAAGTGTCTAACTTTGAAATGTATAGTTCCCGGATCTATTGTAACTTTGACACTTCCGGCAGTCATATTTTTTTATGACTTCCTGGCCAATAAAGTCATTCGATTATTTAGTTTATTTGTCAATGAAAATAATTCTTGCTCTTATTTTTAAACAAATATTGGTTTAACTTGTTTATTGAAAGTAATATAAAAATTGTAATCATTTTTCTATTTGACAGATTATACTTTTAATGATATTTTTAATTATTAAATTTTAAATAACTAAAATATATTTAATTTTAAACAAATGTATAATAGCATTATAAAATATTCATATACACACACATAAATGTTTATATTGCCTTCGGATATGTCTTCATGTATATTTGAAAAGTAGGGTCCACAAGTGACACTGATTTGAATAAGTTGCTTGTGTTTTTGCTCTTATTTAAAACATTTTGTTTTTTGATGGAAAGGTTTTAGAGTCATCATTTGGATCTGTTTGCGTTGAACTTCAAATCTGGTAAACTTTAAAGTGAGCTTCAATATCTGATTGAGGGTTTTTTTTTATGGCTGTTAGTAATACTGACAAGTGTATTCTTCTTAACAACAGGAATATTGAAATAAATAATGTCCAATGCTTGATTGAAGATTATCAAGAGAAAGTGATTGAAAAATTCTTTACTTTTTACTATCAAATGATAGTAATTTTTTTTGATAATTTTTTAATCAATCATTGGACATTTTTTATTCCAATATTTGTTGTTGAGAAAAATATATCAGTTTTTGCTAAGAAATGTTTTGCTTACTACAATATTGAATAATTTTAATAAAGTGAATGACTTTCCAACCTCAAATATTAGTAATTCTATTGGTAATAATTCAAATACTTCACCTAAATCCAGTACCAGTCTTCAAAAACCAGTTGCTAATAACAATCACCTATTAAACAATTCAAAACAAAGTCTGATCATGTGATATTTAGTGGTTTAACAATCACATATCTAGTAAGTTGGAAAATTGCAAAAATCATTCTACCAATGTTAAGATTTATACTATAATTTAAAGTGAAAGTGGAAAAAATAATTACATATGTGTTAAAAATTCTTAATTCAGGGACTCAAGTAAATGTTAAATGCCTGTGAGTCAACAATTATGATGTTTTTAATTCACTAAATGATGATTTGAATATTATTATTTCTATAAATAATTATGTTTTTCATTTTATGACTATTAATCAACAATTACATCAGAACTATAAATAACAAATTTAACTTAATTCTCCTCACTATGTTGCTTAAATCATTTAAAAAGTTTTATGATGCTAAACTGCTCAGCATTACTATCACAAATACCAAAATTGTTCTTTTTAAGTTTCCAATGGAAGAATTTTAAGCTATGCTAGCCAAAATAAATTTATAGAACATTATGTATAAAGTTTTGCTTTAGCCTAACACAGATATGAGTAATATTTCATAATTCCAAAACGATTTAAAAAAAAAAAAAACATTATTGGTTTAAATGATAAGTTGACCTTGATGCTTGCTGATAAAATTAAGAATTGCAGTATTGACTTCAGAGATACAGATCTCCAGCTTCTGCTTAATAGGTTTGAAATTATACTGAACTTTGAATAACTATAAGAGGAAAGTGCCATTCAGTGACACTTTTAAAAAAGAAGTGTTGCCTACTGATATCCAACCTCTTTATGCTATTGAGTTTCCTCTCTTGATAATAAGTTTTAGAGGTATTTCATCACAAAAGTCTATTTGCAAAGCAGTAATGCACCTTGTTCAGCATTGCCTCTCAAGATTTTGTCTACAATATGATTTAAAAGGTCCAAAAGTCATTGTTTATACAATGCTTTGTTTCTTTTTATCACTTGTTTAATACCTATCTGTATTTCTGATAACTCTAACATTTTTTCTCTGTCATGATCATACATAACTTGTCTACTGATGATTGATACCAAGTCTGAAATAGTTCAGACCTTTTTCTTGGAAAATGATCTCTCATCTTCTGATAAATTTACACCAATGCAAATATCTAAAAGAGGAATCCCTGGAGGAGGAAGAAGATAATAAAGGAAAATGAAAGTTCTAATGTTAAAATCACTCCCATGTTAAAATTTGATTCTAAAGCTGTTAATAAATAGAAAACATTAGTTGAAGCTGAGCCTTAGGTGAAACCAAGTGTGCCTAGAGATCTTCATTAGAAAACTCAGCCATTAGCTACAATTACATTCTTATTGACAGAACAGAAAATTTCTTTGATGGAGTGGACACATAAGTATGCACACATGATATAGGAGATTACAAGTGTTCCCTCTGTTTTGGCTGTAATTGATGATGTCAAATTGACCATGGAATGTGAACTGTCTCTTAGTGTCTCTACCATGGTGCAATAAAGTCATATTAATCATGTTTTTATTTGCGTATTTGGTATTTCTTTTGTTTTTGCCTATTAGTGTGTTTAATTCTATAAATCATATTTATATATGTACATCTTCCTCAGACCTTATCTGTTTTTTTAAGTTAAGTTTTTTTTTTTTAAAATTGTATATTTTATGCATCTGCATGTGACTTATATCAACAGAAAGAGTTTGAATTCTCCCAAAAGACTGTTTGCTAACAGAAATTAGATTTCTCAATTTCTCTGAGACTAAACTTTATATACATTTTGATATCAGTCTTGTAAAATATCATGGAAGGTTTAGGTATTTAGAGTTTGGAACTTCCAATAACCTAGCTGCTGGCTTGGTTTTTGAGTTACTATTTGATTCCTTTAATATTTTACCTTGATTGAAATGTGATTGACATTACCTTTTATCATGAAGCCTTTACAGTAAACTTTGTTTATCTTTATTTTTATAATGGACCCAATCTTATACTTCAATTTATATGTTACATCAATTCTTTCATCCAACTCATTTCTATGCTTCTTTTGTTGACTTCAATGTCTTACATTGATTATGTAGTTAAATATGTTCACATTATTAATTATAAACTGATGAGTGATGAAGCCCTTTCTTCAGTAATGCTTTTTTTTTCTATACTTTAAAACATTCAACAATCACTAATCTTTTATTTTACTTGTCTGATCTGCATTTTATAATTAATCTGTTTTTGAAACCTGCTATTTTTTCTTATTACTTGACATTCTCCATTCAAATTTATACTGCTCTTCATACACAACCTGCTCTTTACTATAATAATACATTAAGAGTATTGCTTAAGACTATATCACTGGAGATGGTAATCTCTGGAAATAAGCATTTATTTTATGAAAATTGATATAATTTCTCTATAACCTGTTACCATTTGGTTTTCTCTTATCACTATCATGCATTATTAAAAACAAATCACTTACAGCTTCAATTAAGTAATTAGTCATATTAATTTGAAATTGATTGCTATTTTGTATGATTCTGCTTTTTTTTTCTTTAATTATATCCCTTAAAAATCAATATAAGTATACTCAATATATTTTGGCTAAATACCCTACTAGTAAAAAAGCCAAAATCTTTTTGGCTCACTCTCATAATAAGTTGAAAAGATACATTCACTGGATTTTTTTTTATAAAAGTAAAAGATAAATCGCTTTTTCAACTTTTGTAAATAAACATTTCTGCACAGAACTTAATATGTTGCATTCACTATTTATTATCCCATTAAATCTATGTTGCAAACTTTTAACTGTTCTGCACTCCTAAGTCATGAAGATCATAACATTACAAAGTCTGAGATTATGCAGTTCCTAAACAAATTCTTCTAAATATAAATTATTTTATAGTACCAATTATTATAAACTTATTGACCTTCTAAATAAATTTATTATATTTTTAAGCTTTATCCAGTTTTCTAAGTTCAATTCCTCAAACAAAATACTCTTTTTATCTTCTCTTAATATCTTATATCTTAGCTGTAAGTCACTTTTACTTATCAAAATCACTGAATCCATCATTAAGAATAAAATACAGCCTGTTCTTCTGCCTCCATCTCAGATTATCAATTTTCTAAAAATGAAGTTTTCACTTTTAAAGCTATTATCCTGTTTAAAATTGTCATTGACTAAGTTAGAGCCACTAGAACAGCTGGTCACATGGTAGTCAAACTAGATATTTTATCAGCTTTTGATCTATCCCTGTTGGGACTATCATTGCACTACTACAATTGTATAACATTTCTGTTTTCATTTTCTATAATTCAGCTACCCTTCTAATGAGTAAAAATTTTTTTATCATTCTTAATAGCAAAGTAATAGAGGAGTTAAAACCCATAACATTATTCAGAAATGTTCACCATTAAGTGTTCTGTTTTTATTATTTCCATAAATTCACTGCTTCTGGAAATAGAAAGGAAACTGACTGGCATACATATTCTTCTGATTAATAATGCAGTCAAGCATGAATTATCCAATCATTTTGTTTGTCTAAAAAGCACCTTCCTTCACTAATTAGCAGGAAAACTGTATGACACTATAAACTTCAGTTTAATGTCATCAACATGGAATACACTGTCTTGTAATAGTGTTTGCTCTCTTTTCTTTTTAAAACTTTCTAGGATTTCCCATGTATACATTGATTAATGCTGTGAGAACATATATTCAGAATTCCATCTTCATATCTGTTGAAAATAAAACTAACATTTGTTCAAAGCTGACATTTCTCTTCATGCAAAACTGTTATCAATATCTTGACTTTCCATGAATGACTTATTATATGCTGTTTATTATCTATACTAATCATTGAAGAAGAATATTAATTAACTTTGCATCAAATTGATCTGGAATAAAAGAATAGTTGCAATTAATTGTACTATGTTGCAAAACATAGCAGCTTTACCCACTAGTATTCAATCCCTACCTTTTATTTTCAGAGATCATTTAATACTGTTTTTAAATTTATCTCTGCTTACTCTAATGCTATGAAATTTGTTTTAGTCACTCTTATTGATATGCCTAGTAAGGTCAATTTTTTTCAATCCTTAACAAATTAATTGCTGCTTAAATTGATCTTAATCATCATACATTCTCTAAGAAAAATTTTTTTATATGAGACTTACAACTTCTCACAGTGCTAGCCAACCTCAACCATTGCCATCTCTTACTATCACCAATAAATAGATAATCAAAAAATTCAAATTCTGGTATCTATCACCAAAAGTTCCTTGGTTTATCAAAATCAAGTTAGAATCCCTACCCAAAATTCTTTTTTTACAAACATTGACATATGCTAACACTGATCCCTGTTGCTCTCTTTGTTAAAAAATAGTTCATCAGTTTCGGCATCAGTGTCTTGTTCTTCTTCTTAGATAAATATCATTGAGTTAATTACTAAATTGTGCATTTCCTCTATTGCTGCTCTCATTGACAGCATGAAATGAGACCTTTCCCTTCAATTAGGGTTAATACTTTTTTAAGTTTGCCCTTTGGTTCCTAAGATGCCATTTTTAATTCAACCCTACATTCAGAAAATTGCATTCACTGTTTTATAATAAAATTTCAAAAACTAAACAAAAAGAGACAGGGTGTTTGTTCCCCCAGACATTGTTAATGCTATATAAAACCTGGTTCCTCTTCTGATTCTATTATAATTAAATACCCCCCCCTTATTTTTTTGCTTTTGTATGTTTTTGTTATATATTTACAAAATGTGTTTTTTTTATTTTATATACTACGTTATTTGTCTGTTATTTTATGATATACTTTAGAATATCTAGTTTGAACAATAAATTGTTTTGTTTTTTTTTAAGTTTGTATAAAATTCTTGCTTATTAAACATTTTTGCATAAAATAAAAAAGTACATAGAAATGTACTGTATTAAAAAAAATATAAAAACTTTTACAAAGTTTAACATCATTTTTTACTATTAAACATTTCTTTTATGAATGAATTATTAATTAACAACATCAAATTTTTTTATATTGTTTATAATATATTCTTTTTTAAAAAATGTGAACTATATACTATTAAAACAAAATAAAAATGTGCACAACTACATGCGAGTGCCACTGAATTTAAATTCACACAACATATATACATATAGAAGCTTTAGTAGATAAAAATATTTTGGATAATATTCACCTTTTTAAAGCTTTACAATAATCATATAGATCCTTGAATTTTCAATGGAGGTGCTGTGATCCTAACAATAATATTATGAAAGGAGAAGCCAACATACATTACATTACTTTAATTAATTAATGCAGTATCAACAAAACTGAACTCTTAATTAAATAGAAAAATAGGTTTTGCAGTACCATCTATTATATAATCTGTTTTCTAAAAAGTTGCCATCGTTTTTTTTTATTCTGAATTATTTAAAATGTTAATTTTACATCAATCAAAGTGACAAAATTGAACAATTTCAATTAAAAACAAAAGTCACCTTATTTCAGAAAATGTAACAATTTCCTTCAAAACTGTTTAAGTGAAATATGATATAAAATTATTATTTATATGAGAGTAATTAAAGTACAATGTACACTCAAAAAATACTAAATAAACATATGTGAAGGAAATTCACAACACAAATTCACAAATTAACTATAAGTTATAATAATTCAAAACATATCATTAGCTAAAAATCTGAAAATAATAAAAAATAACAAGGTAATAAAATGTATTGATAATATTAAAATTGTTCAGTAAGACATGGAGATAAAATTAAATATCAAATGATGTCCAACAAAGCTGAAACTGAAATTTAAGTTATTAAAAAAAAGTAAAAAAAAATGAAAACAAAATAAAAACATTTTCATTTTTAAACAATGATTTTATTAAATTTATAATAATAAAAAATTCAGATGTCTTTAACATTCAGTTTTAAATCTCTAAAACAGTTTTGGTAACAAATTACAAAATGTTCATCTATTTTAATAAATAGTGTTTTTATAATAGTTTCAAATAAAAATATGTTTTAAACAAGTGAGCATATATTTATAAGTATATTAATTTTCTTCCCAAAAGCAGTTGAATTATTAAACCACAAGAAATTATGACTAAGCTATAAAATAGGATCATAGATAATAATACTGTGTTATTTCTTGTTAACTTCTTAAAATGATTTATTTCAATTCTAAAATTCAATTTTAAGCTACTTGTCAAATTGTAAGATTCATTTCACACCATTGTATATCTACAAAAAATATTTAGTCATTTAATAATGACTTTTATTGTGTTTTAGTACACTTCTTAAAGGATTTTGTAATACTTTAGATTTTTTTTCAAAATTATAAAAAATAAAACTAAGACACATGTAGAGATAATTACATTTAATATACAAATTAATAGATAGTATTATTGCATTACAAAATTAAAAAAAAAAACTATTTCTAGGTAGTAATGTTAATATGTGTATTAAAATTATTTTTGAGTATTTTGTCAAAAAAATATGTTTATACAATAATCAATGATGGTATGTCATAAATTTTCAGCTAAAATAATCACAGACAGAAAAAAACACAGATTAAAAGAAATAAAAAAACCTTATTTCAAACATTTTAATATATAGCAAAATAAATATTGTCTTTAATCGACTTTCTATAATCCAATGTTTTTCTTTTTCATATCACTCTAGCAAAATTATCATTTATCTATCCATATACAAAATTAGTAAATGTTTTTATCACTACTGCTTGATATCATGTTAATAATTTTATTCTAATTTAAACTTTTTCTACCTTAAAATAATTTAATCAGAATCCTTTCATTAGCTTGTTAATAAATGACTTTTATGATTCAATGTAATATTAAATTGATGAATCTCTCAAGAAGATAAAAAATAAAAATTAATTTTATTTCATAAAAAATAGATCACTCATTGGTATAACAATGCATATATTTTATTAAACAGGTTAAATAGAGTTGGATTTTAGAGCAAGCTAAATAAATGAGGTATAAAATAAAACACCATTAAAATGTTATGTATATAAAGAAAAAAATATTGAAGGATCTGCTGAAAGTTAAATACAAAGAAAAAAGTGCTAAATCATTTTAAGAAAATAGTAGCTATGCAAAGAGATTGCAGTAAATCATTTTAAGAAAATAGTAGCTATGTAAATAGATTTTAGAAGTAATTATATGAAAATCAAGATCTTTGGATATAATTGACTTTGAAGAAGAGTACTGAAAAGTTGTCAAAGTATTAATATAAAAATTCAATTGTGAAAAGTATCAATCAGAATATTTTTACATGTATCATCATTAAGAATTTTATATTCCATTGCACCATAAAGATTACTATGTCTTCCAAACAATCTTTTTCTGTCTTATAATGAATAATAAATTTTATTGTAGTATAGGCGATGATACTATATTTCATTTTATGACATGATATTGTATATTCTCATATTAATTTAAATTCTATAGCATTACTAATACCTTTTTTTTTTGCTATTCTTTATTTTGCTTTAATAAGTATAACTGATTATAGAACTATGTGCATAAATTTATACTATTAAATTGAAGTAAAAATATTTTTCAAGAGTGTATCAATAGATTTTGGTCTATTTTAGATTCCATAAAAACAATTGGAAAAATTATAGAAAGTTCATTTTTACTTCATTTCTATGTTATGGACACTTTATTTTCTTCACTGGTGATTTCTCATTAATTTGTATAAATCTCACTCAAATTTCACTTGCATTTAGAATTGTACATAATGTTAATATTATTTTTTTTTGTTTTACATGATAATAAATCATCTATGTGGCAAATACTTTTGGAAAAACTACTTTTGTCAAATTGTATATGGCTGCACCCTATAAATATCTGAAACATTTTTTAATCTTAATTAAACTATTTCTGTGAATCAATTTAATTAATTGTAAAGTTTTGAATTATTAAGATTATCTTTTATAGATCATCTGCTTATATCAAACATTGGTTGCAATTAATACATAGTAAACTAGTAAACTAATATTTGATCAAATCTTATATACTTCAGAAATTAATATCTATAATCCATTAATACAACATAATGCTCTACACCATTTTATCTGAATATTTCTTTGGCTATAAATAATAAGAAGCTATACTAAATCTATTCCAGTCTTAGACATACTTTTCATTACCAAGACTAGCCACTTTCATTAATATTAAACTTATGCTGTACTTGTGTGTTAAAATTCAAATTCACATGATGTATTGATTAATTTTCATATTTTCACAACACTGTAGACCAGTGATCTTCAACCTTTTCACACCTGTGGACTGGTAAAAATAAGGATAAGGTTTTGCAGACTGACAGAAGTCTATAGATAAATTTTCTTAAAGGTATAAACTGTATAGCTTTAGATAAGCATAATTGTTATAACTGATCAAAACAACAATATTAAATATACAAAATGCAGTTATATATATGGAGTTTGTATAATAATAAACTTTTTTTTAATTTTAAATTTTTTTAGAAAAGTAATAAAAAATTTAATTACCCCCCCCCCATAAACATCTGTGATAACTAGAAAAACAAATTAATTTATGTATGATTGATTAGATTTTGTTTTTGTTCTTTTTCTTTTTTTTAATTGGGTAAAAATGAGATAAAAAATAAATAAAAATTATTTATATTAATTAAAAGTTTAAACTCTTTTTATTTTGTTATTACAACCTTTCCTTTCCTGCCAATCTACTGGCAGACCAGTAAAAAATTTATGTGGCCTAGCACCAGTCCGTGGACCAAAAGTTGAAGAACACTGCTGTAGACAGTTACATCTTTAAAACTATAATAATGATTTTTTTTTAGCATGTATATATATTTTTTCTAGAAAGGACTATAGTTTTGACATGACATAAGGTCATTTATACTAGCTATATAATTGTGTAAATTATATACATACTTGAGGGTCTGTTAATCTTTAGAAGTGATAATAATTTTCAATTAATGCCTGGTGGTCATGCTAGTGGTTATTATTAATAATTAATAATTGCTGATTACACTAACTTTACAATTTTCATTGTATACGAAAGTCTTAAATTATAATTAATATATATACAAAAAAATGCAAAATGAATGGAATACATTTTTAATTTTATCAGATATTTTGTTCTTTTTTTATATATACTAATTTTTATTTATGATTTATAAAATCGTTTTATATAGTACCTTTATTATTTGGTTAATAAGTACTAAAAATACAAATGATGGTTAGTTTATTTTAAACTGGAAATTAATCTCTATACTAATAATGGGAAAAAACTGCATAATAAATCAAGCATATCCCTATATTATATATTATATTTATAATATCATTTAGTTTTCTTTACAAAATTTGATTATTGCACTTAAAATAGAATGTTATTAAATAAGTTATAAAAACATCATAAAGTATAAGATATAAAGCAGTTGGTTAAAAAAACAACATTAAATATTAATAGAAATTAAAATAGATAAATTTATATTAGATTACAGAAGCTATTTAGTTATGCAAATCAGTCATATAAATCTGAATTTATGTAAACAATTTCAGATATAATTGAAGTGCAAAAGTTAAAAACAAAAATGAAATTAGTTAAAAACAAACCTATTTTCATGTATATCATACTATATAAAAATATTTGTGATATATTACAGAACTTTTCTTTGTTATAAATATGTTTATATTCTACAAAATAATTACGGTAAAAAACACATAAAATCTAACTTATGTATTATTCAAATCATACAAAAGTTACAATTATAGAATAGTTTACTATTCACAAACTTAATATGGTTAATTATGTGGATGTTTTAAAATATATATTTATTGTAAAAACTGACAACACAGCAAAATAATAGAAGAAATTTTATTTGCTAATGAGCTGTAGTACGGTATATGCAATTAAATATTTTAATTGCAAATAAATGGTGTAATACAATAGTTTTATAATGATTAATACAATAAAAAAATCAAAGTATTTAAGTTAATAATAATAATAATAATAATAATAATAATAATAATAATAATAATAATTTATTGAAGTAAACATTAATTCATTGAGGTGGCCAAAACAAAGAGCATAGTTCTAACTTTACCAGCTGCATTCTAATATATAATATTTTTATATAATTTACTCCTGCTAGATTGCCATTAATAGAAATGATCTATGATTAAAATTACAAATGCATACAGTCATAAAGAGCTAATTACAAATTATTTCTCACAAAAAAATAATTAATACATTAACAATGAATTTAAGTCTTAATTATGTGACTATTATTTAAGCTTATATTGAATGATATGATAAAATTACCTCATAATTAAGATTATTAATAAAAAAAGACTTTGATAAATACTTTATCACTAAGCTACTATAATAATCTTAACCATTATTAATAAATGAAACCTATTTTATGTAGGTAACTTAAAACCACTTTTTCTTTTAATATGTGCTACCACATGTTAAACTTATATATATATATGAAATTTATATATATATATATATATATATATATATATAACTTATATATATATATGAAATTTCAACTTAAATTTCACTAGCTCACACTGTTTTCTTTGACATATCGATGATAACAAAACACAAGTATAGATTTCCATAAACATTTTATTCTTAAATGGTATTCAACTATTTGTTTGTTGATATTATAATCCATGGTAAATTTTGATAGTTTCATGGCAGTTAAGCATGATGTTTGTTATTAATGATTTCATTTGAATTATAAAGATATCAAATGAGGGGAAGTTTTATGTTTCTTCCAACATTAATTTTTTTTACATACAGTACATATTTCCTTATCATAGGTCCAAAATCTATTTGTATAAATAAGAATAGAAAGCACAAAATTTTAAGCAAAGAAAGTATGTGTGATCTCCTTGCTAATTTTTTTCTGTAGCTATAGTAATGCAAAATGCAGTCCTTTACTTTTTTTAAAAAAAAAAAAACCACTGGCTCATAAACATGTGATTTTCTTTTTTTTTATACTTTTAATAAGGCATTGTTACCATTTGACATAACTTAATAAAAATCATTTCATTTTTAAATTTAATAACTAAAGCATTCATTCACTCTCCATTACTAATGTATTTATTAAATATAAGATCCATATTTTTTTTATTTAGTTATTTGTACATTACAAAGAGAACTATAGATAGCAAGATGTGTACATCACAATATATATTTAAGTACAGATATACTTTATATCCTTGGAGTTTAGATGTAATTACATGAGATATAATTATATATATATATATTGAAGCTGTGCATATATGTATATAAAAATATATATGCTGGCTTCACCATTCACTGTGGACTAACTAAGACCCTAAGTCCAACCACAGTGAATGTATGTTTCTTTTGCGAACTAAATTTATCATTTTCTCAAATAGTTGCCTAAATTAAAAGATTTAATAAAATAAAATATAAAAAGTTACAATTATAATTGCAATTATTTTTAAAATATATTTGGTAGAATTCGATGAATTTCTTAATTAAATAGAATCCATTAGGAAAAGGAATTTAATTAGTAAAACATTTTTCTGAATTAGATAAAAATAGATAACAGGAAAAATTTGAAACAATGGGCATGATTCACTACTAATTAGCAGATTAAAAACATAATGGAAAAGGGGTATAAATAAAGAACTTTTCTCTTGTTCTTGGTCTTATGCTTGCGGGTAACCAGTGCTGAAGGTCAGACAGAAAATCTTAAGAATTTTGTTGGAAGAAATTTTGCTGAAAAATTAGACAATATAGCGAACTCTTGCTTGCTGTACTTACTTCAAGCTGCACTCTATTTTTCAGCATATAAATAAAAATCCAGACATGTGTTGCTCTGCAAAAATGTGGGAGTAACCTCTTTTGCCTTCGCTCTCCTGAGCTGTTCCTGAGGTCGGAGTTGTAATCATATAAGCCAGCCAGAGAACAAAAGTATCTGCCCTGAATCCGTGAAAAAAAAAATCTGCCCCCAAAAACATGGAAAAACAAATTTGAAGAACCGAGAAGACCTGTGGGAAACATCAAATGAACTCATTTTGATCCACCCATCTAGTTACTGGTAATGTTCCCATAAATTATTAAAATATCTTTGTAATTTGCAATTTCAATGTATATTTATGCTTTGCTATATATATGTTTTTTTAAATCTATGTATTCGAATCTTGTGAAATTATATTTCATTAATTGCTTTCTTTTCTTTTTTTTTATATCGTAATGGGAGGGGTTATTATATATAATGGCGGCCATAGTTCTTATTAATTTAATTGAAAAATGCTTCGTTTAACTTTCCGCCATTATACTCCCATAATTAAGCTATTTATTTTATATAACTATTTATTTAGAAAGAAAAGGAAGCAAATCATAGAAAGTGCAAAACTCTATTTTAAAATCAAGATTTAAATTGCTAGATATTCTATTATAAAACTTTCCAAACTTTAACTTAGTTTTTTTATATACATATAAAAGAAAGATCCTTATCAAATGCCAGTATATTTTAGTCAATGAAGGGTTACAAATTTAAAGTTATATGTTAAAGAGCATGAAATAAAACGTTCACATTTATATTTTAGTACTAAGAGAGAGTACATTTTGACAATATGTATTAAAAAATTATTAAATAGCATTGGCTTAGTGGTGAATGGGTTAAATTTCAACTAAATAAATAAAATATCCGCCCACTTGTTCTTTTTATTAATTCAAATTTTATAAAGGTGAAGTTACTATTTTTCTGTGGATTTTCAGTGATAGTTGGGCTTTCCTAAGATATATAGTTTGCAGAGGGTTTCTTTTTTAAATTTAAAGGTCATTGACCATATTTATATGGTATCATGCCTCGGGTGATCTACTGGGCCACTCAGCATAAATTACAGTGCTTCTTTTGCCAAGTTTGCTTAGGTTAACATACCTACATTAGGACCTTCTGAAAAATAAACAATTGATCTCATGTTGATCTCAGTTCCTTAAATGTATGTAACTTGATATAAGCAACAAAAACTCCGATCCTGAATCTGGGTCACGCGCTTAGCGAACGGATTCCATTTTTTTCTCTAACCTAGTTTAGAGATGGAGAACTATCCGGTCTTGTGGTAACCTCTTGGTAACTGTTATGTCTCGAGCCTCACAGCCCACTATATGCTATCGCCTGTGTGCATGGTCTTATATTTTTATATTTATTAGGAAATCTTTCTCAAAATATCATCGAAATGTTTCAATTATAGCTGGAAATTCCTGCTGGGGTCACTTTATCATTCTTCTTAAATCATAAGTAGGGCGGTGATTCAAACCTGTCCAAAGTGTTTAGTTGAGTTTGACCACCTATTTATTTCTATGTTCTCCAACCACAGAGTTAATGAATCATCTCTCTCTCTCTCTTGATTTCTTTTATGTAACACTTCCATTGGCTGGAATATTTTAAAGAAAGAAATGATAATGTAAAATTTTATCTGTTCTTATCATTACGATCAATGGATCTTTCAAATATGTCTATCCGGTTGCAGTGAAAATAGCCTGTGACACTATTAATAAAACATTGTATGAATTATTTTAATGTAAATAATTTCATTCACTATAAATAAAACCACTTAGTATTGTTTTCTTTTGTAACATACGTATGTACATCTGATCATTATATATGTAAAAATTCCTTTTTGTGGTCTCTTCTCTCCCTGACCACCAGGCATACATTAAGATTAAATTCTAGTGAGGTTTGGGGAGTAAGTCGCTTAGTAGCAATCTAGAGGAGTAGGTGAGGTTCGAACCCCCTCTATCTGCATCTCTAGGTTAGGTTAAAGCAGCTCTACTTTTCTTACCATTACAATATATATATATAATACATATTTTGCAGGTTCATCCGTGTTAAAAACTTTTAATATTAATATACTGACATTTCGACTTGGTCACACAAGCCATCCACAGAGTTATAAAAGGTAGAAAGACGGTTGTAGAGGCGCTACAATCACTGATTTGAATAAAATGTTAAAATTCCACCAATAGCAAAAAATGTTAAATTTAGGAATGTTTTTTTAAAAAATCTTTCCAAATAGGAGGAAGTTTACATGTATCATCTCACTTATTGATACAATCTGGCCTTTTAACATTTTTTGCTATTGGTGGAATTTTAACATTTTATTCAAATCAGTGATTGTAGCGCCTCTACAACCGTCTTTCTACCTTTTATAACTCTGTGGATGGCTTGTGTGACCAAGTCAAAACATCAGTATATTAATATTAAAAGTTTTTAACACAGATGAACCCGCAAAATATGTATTTTATATATTTAACCCGTGCAAATCTTCGTTTTAACATATATATATATATTAACATTAATTATATGCATCTTTTAAAAAAATTACAGGAAGTCCCTTAGTTATGAAAATTCCAGTTACAAACATTTCTCTATTACATAATCACTGTTGGACTTTAGATCTTTATCTATGCACATCAAAAAAAAAAACCCTATTTACATACATTTGTAATTGAATTTTTGCTAAAGAAATATAAACTTTGTAATTAGAAAATAATTAACTGGTATATTTTAGAGAACAATAAAAAAAAACCTATATAAAATGCAATAAATCTTCCCATCTCTCTGACATTGATTACTTTTATTTTTAGCATCATCACAGTCTGCCTTGATTAGTACTTATCTTTAAAAGTAGTTTGTGAATGATTACATTACATATATACTGTATATATTTCTGTTTTGGTGAATTTTTTTCATTCTTATTAATTAAAAACATGAGTGAGAAATGAAATAACAGGAGTGTTGATACAAATAAAAATAAATCATGCTTTCATAAACCCCAAACAGTCGAGACAAAAATGGATATAATTAGATGTTCTGAAATGATGAATCTTTTGCTTCAATCACATGTTCATGTAATTTAAACCAATCAACAATATAAACAATTGTGAAAAACAAGAACAAAATTAAGGAATATGTTAAAAATTGTGGAAATGTTTCTTCAAAGATTGTTTCAAAAAGACATGACAGAGTAATGGATGAAATGGAGAAATCTTTGGCTTTATGGATTGAAAAAGGCATCCCAGTGAGTTTATCAATTATTCAATCTAAGGCTCTTAGTTTTCATGAAGATTGGAAGAAAAAATTAAAAGAAGACTCTGCCATTGAATTTGTTGCAAGCAAAAGCTGGTTTCACAAATTTAAAATGAGTTATTTTTTACATAATATTAAATGTACTGGAAAAGATGCCAGTGCAGATAAGAAAGCTGCCAGTGAATTTATTTCCACTTTCTCTAATATCATTAAATATGGAGCTTATTTTTCATGCCTAGTCTTTAATGTAAATGAGACAGGTTTATTTTGGAAAAAGATGCTTACACGTACATATTTAGCAAAGAATGAATCAGTTGCACCTGGGAATAAATCTTCTAAAAACAGATAAGATTGCTTCTTGAAGGTAATTTATCTGGTGATTTTAAATTTTAGCTAATGCTAATTTATCAGACAGAAAATCCTAAAACATTAAAAGAATAAGATAAAAAATGTTTTGAGTCATTTGGAAATTAAATCCTAAAGCCTGGGCTACTGCACAACTTTTTCAAGATTGATTCTCACATCATTTTGTGCCTTCTGTTAGGCAATATTGTAATGAGAAAATTTTACCATATAAAACACTATTGCTCTTAGGCAGTTCATCTGGATATCCAAAATCTCTGCAAAATTTATATCCAGAAATTAATGTTGTGTTTATCCCTCCCATTTCCACAGTAAAATACAACATATAGACCAAACTACGATAGCTACTTTTAAGCACTATTATATGAGTAGATTAATGACTCATGCAATCAAGGCAATTGACAAGAAAGGTGGGCCTACACTAAGAGATTTTTGGAAAAGTTATAATATATGGAATGCAATAATTATTATTAGGGATGTGTGGGCTGAAATAAGAGAGTCACCAATGAACGGTTGTTGACAAAATATATCCACCAATAATGAATGCTTCTATGGACCTTGAAGAAACTTCTGGAGACATTACAACTGAAATAGTCAACATAATGAAGGAATAATGCAATCTCACTCAGAACCTCTGCCAAATAAAGACTTGATTACATTACAAAAGATGAATGAAATACAAAATAAAGAAGAACCTGATAATGAACTTATTGATAAGAGTTTGGCATTCAAGAATATGAATGAAGCCTTCATGCACCTTGACAAATTTTTGACCATTATGAAAGAATGTGATCTCAATGGAGAATGTGTATCTCATGTATGAAGGGTAATAAAAAAAGTCACAGAATGTTACAGAATTTTTTTATCAAGAGAAAAAAAAATACAGTTTAATTAACTCTTGATAAATTTGTAAACAAAACTCCCGATACTAATCAATAAAAAATAAATACTGTATTTTGAAAACCCTTTTTGATGTTTTTTTACAGATCTCTACTTTCAAACAATTTAAACTTCCAAACACACATCAGGAACCAATTAAGTTTGTAACTAGGAGACTGCTTGTATATAATTTACAATTTTAGATATTGTAATGTTTGATTAAAAAAATCAACTAAATATCTTACAGGACACTTGTCCATATTTTATTATTAATGAACACAATAAATTTATTTAAATAAAAACTAAATGAGTTTCTCTGTTTGATGTAATGTCATCCAATTTCTCATACAGCTGATGAACTCAATTTTGACTGAAAAAAACGTTTTGTATCAAAGGTTTGTTGATTTTTTAACAAATGTGCCTGCATATAAAATCATAAGTTTCTATAAATTTATATAAAGGGACATGCATAATAAATAATGTTAATAGAGTTGATATTTTGTGATACATAATTAATAAATATTTATATATTTAAAATATATATTTAAAGTTAAGACAATTAAACATGAGTTGGATTATATGTTTGTCTTATCAATTAATATTTAGCAGATGCAAAAAAAGTTTTAGTTAAATTATTGCTAAAATACATATTCAAAATTAAAATCAAATTAAACAGTACTTATTCTATTTAAATGAAAACTGAGTTCCTATGTTTGATGTAATCTCAAAGCTAATGAAGTCAGGTTTGATTGACAGAAGAATATTTTTGCAAGAGATTTAGTTTATTTTTCATCAAACAATCGCACATAAGATTGTAAATTTCTATACATTTCTATAAAAGATATATATAAATAATGTTAATAAATTTTATATTTATGTGAAATTAATATATATATATATATTGTACTGGGTTTCAATATGGGATAATTGAAACACCAGTCTCTTAGGCAGAGAAAAACATACTCGGAGAGTATGTATGTCCAAACGATAGCTATAAAATATATAACAAGCATTACATTTCCAGGACATAACTTCTTCTCGATTGTTGAATTCAACACCAAGTTCAAAGCACTTTTTTGTTTTGTATAAACATGGGTGCCAGCTATTCATCCAGAAGACAAATAACACACTTTAAACAATGGCCACTAATTCAATGCCTATACCCATGACTTGCTCAGTCTATTTTTAATCAATAACAAAATATAGTTTCAAGTAGTGGTTAAAAAGAATTGACCGACAAATAAAGTTTAAGTTTAAAGACAATTTATTTAATTAAAACTAATTATACTAAATTTAAATACTTTTATAATATTTTAACTAACATAATATTGGTATTTTTTTATCACCCACATACTTAATTCACACACTGACATATATAATAAAGCATTAAATAGTACTTGTCACTTAGAACACACAAATTAATAGTTCATTTTTATGTGCTATAGAGTTCATATCCTTGACTCTTGGAGGATTCACACAAATTTTTACAAATGCGATGGCTACTTTAGAATGAATATAAGAAAAATGTTTTACCTAGGATTTTAAATGTGGATGCATCTTGCTGTTTGCTGCTTCTAATGAGATATCTCTAACTGGTTAGATTTGAAGATTTTTGAGGAGGTTTCATTCTTATTCATTGATATTATTTCTGGAGACAATTAGATATTGAAGGAGATTCTTCAAGCTGTTATGCAGACATTATTTTCATGGGCAGGTCTTGCTGTTTTACTGAACTCCAGGATCGAGACAGTAAATGATTTTAATTATTAAGTTTTGAATATTTGTAAAACCTTATTAAGTTAATATTTATAGACAAAATTTTATTGCTCTAATAAAGTTTGTTAATAGACAAATGAATGCATTTTATTCCTTGCTTTATAATAAATTGATGTAAAATATTTTATTACTTTTCTATTTCAAAATGATTACATGTTTGTGCCAATTGAGAGAAACCGTAAAATATCGCATGATTATTTATGGTACTATGAAAATGCCCTGGAAATCTAAAGCATTGTGGGAAAATTTGATGTCATCTAAAAAAACTTATAAATACTAGAGAATTTAAAATGGGAGAGAATCTTTAAATTTTTCAGTTCAGTGAAGGTTCTATCATATATCATATTTTTCTTAAAAATCATAATATTGTACTGATCTATAATAGGATGGATGAGTAGAAAACATATGTCCAAGACAGGATCAGTTTTCTACTCTGTTCCAATAACATCAATGGATATATAAAGAAATTCCTGTTCTTAACTTTGATATGCATATTTTCTCTCTGCCAAAATCACAACTGTTTTACTCTATTTTTCTTAAAGAAGATAAGTAGTAAGTAGTAATTAATTTATATAGTGCACAGAAATCTTATGTAAATAGTCTGAACAGACACTAACCTGTATTCAATGCTCTTTAAAAATCGCTTTCTTGTGTCATGGTTTGGAAGATCCCTCTATCGGCAAAATATGCTTGGTTATTGCGAATTTTAAAGCACATTGAATACAGGTTAGTGCCTGTTCAGTCTATTTAAAAAAATAACAAAATGGACAGATAAAAGGGATTATTTTCATTGTATGATGAAAAAAAGTTTAATCATTAATCTGAAATGGTAAAAAATAAAATACTTACTGTATGTGACTAGTATATTTAAAATTACTATTGTTATTATTTAATTTATGCTTTATTATTAATAATATTTTAATAATATTATTACTAATATTATTTATGGTATTATAAATATTTTTATGATGATACACATACATAAACAGATTGTGTAAAAAGTATTTTGGTAAGGAGTTTATTTAAAGGTTATTTATTCTTATGAATAAATTACTGTACCCAGCTTAGAACATCCTTTTATATTTAATATAAATGTTTAAGGGTGAAAGTATTTGTAAGTCAGCAAGAGTGAATTTACAAAGCATACAAAATTTAATGTTAGTATCATTATGAAATTATGGCTCATCAGTGTGTGTATATATATATATACTATTTTTACTGTGAATGTTTAGGTGATTACTGGTTGATATCTAATTATATATATATATAGTTAGACTTTATAGATATGTCGTTAGATTTTTGAATGTTTCTGCAAGTTGATTATTTATTAAAACTATTATAAAATGCTTGCCTTGTATAGTTAGTAATTGATATGCTGCTATCTAGGCAACATTAGGTAGGTATTTTATTGCTTTTTGAATGCATTCAGCCTCTCCATGAGTGAAAGTGTGGCTTGCTTATTTGTCCGCATTGCCTACATATAGTTACTGGATGTCTATTCATATTTTCTGTCATCACTTTGCCTCTAACTCAATGTTCATGTGTATTTTTTCTATCTTAAAATAATTTGAAGCATGCCCATCTCTATAGTATATTATTCACTATACTACAATCTAAATTTTAAATATATTGCGATTATCGAACATATTCATGTCCTCAACCCAACACAAGTGTTAGTAATATTATATCTGTGAAATTATTTTGCATAATATTTTTGCTATCTTGATAAAATGTGTCATAAGTGTATCTCCACACTGATTTTCAAACCTAGTTTTACTTTCTAAAATATATAATATTCTATTGATGGCCAACATATAGGCATTTATGCATATTATTTTACTCTCAGTACATAATGCTAAAGAAGACCGTACTAGATAAATGTGAGAACATTTAGTAATAATAGCTATTTTTATTGTAAATTCTGTAGTAATGTTTTAAGGAAAGAGATATTTTATTTGTCAAGTGTATCAATAATAAGTCTAAATTACATTTTTAAAAATGCTGCTTATTATAAATAAATGTTTTTTATTGTATAAATTTTATCTTATGCAGCAAATAAATGTTTTTTGCTATTAATTAAATACGTTTCTGTTTCGTTGCCATTATTACATTCGTTACTCAGAAAATCCAATTAAATAAAGTTTCATTATTTATTATTTTATAAAAGAACATCTAAATAGCCACATATAATTTATTTATCTATTTTTCTTATCATTTATTTAACCTGCATTATAAGAAGATAAATGCTGTGTTTATTTGTTTTATTTCAAATACACTTGTAATGTAGTTTGTAGCATAAAACATACCCTTCTTACCTCCAGCATTATAGGTAATAGAAATGAAGTACTTTAAAAAATTCTAAGATATTTTAGAAAGGTGTTACCTTCTAGCCATATGTTGTTTAAATATTTAAATACTTCAATATTGTGACTCACATTTCTGCTTGTTTAAGATAAAAATGTTTAACGTTTGTCTTGAATCATTATTACATTTTAAGAATTTTCAAATAACTACCATTATTATTTTCTTGTGTCAAAGCATTTTGTTTTGAACTCTGAGCTATAGAAATTATGAACCTGAGATAAATCCTGTGAGAAAGTTTAATAAAACGTTTATAATTCATTCGCCATTCAGTCAATAACCACTGGAACCATCTTACTATAAGGCATGCAGAAATTCCAGACAAAATATGTAATAACAAATAATACAAGTATAATAAAACAATTCATTAAAATAAAACTACAAAATTTTAAAGGATATTGTTTGTAATAAGATTACATCATTTGTATCTGCTGATTTTAATGTTGCATTTAAAGTGGGTGCAAATACTGGAAGATTGCTTATTAATGGTAAAGATTCTATTGATAAAAGCAACAAATGTAATATTATATATAAAGTGGTATGTCATTGTGGAATTACAAACGTTTTAGAAAACTTTCTCACAGGATTGAATTTTTAAAACTTTGTCAAAACAGTAATGTTTATCCTAACTTTTGTTGTGTAAATATTAATGGTGTGATTGATGGAGTAAAATGGTAATTGGTAAAGTTAAACAATTGATTATTGCTGAAGTAATAAATTCATGTAGTGAAAAATTTAAATCAATTGAAAAATATAAGACGGTTTTAGAAAAATTTGTTTGTGATAATGAATTTGAAGATTGGCTGGATTTCAAGAATAATTTTGATTATTATAAAGAATTTTTATAACGGAGATTAATACGGAAATATAATAAAAAGTTTAATTTTTTATTTAATAAACAAGCTCAGCAGAGGAATGGCTTTAAGAAAAAGGAATCGAATATAGTGAGTTTAATTGATTAACTTTTGGATTTGCTTGACGTTTCAGTTTTGGAGAAAGGAATAAAGTTTGTTGGAGGTCCAATTAAAAACTATAAAATAAAGGTTACTGCAGCAATAGAAAGTGCTTATGAGATGCATCATGCTCGAGACGAGATGATTTCTAAAATATGTTCGTAGAATATTTCTAATGTAAAATGTGATGATTCGTGGTATGAACAAATTAATTTAATAAGAAGATATTTATCAAATAATAATGTTACATGTATCAAAGAAGATAAAGGTGAAAGATTATGTTTGATGTTTAAATGTTTATATAGAGAAAATGTTCATCAGCAAATTCAAAAATTAAAATTTAAATTGATAAATGCTTACTCTATTGATACAGTGAGATTGAAATTTATTAATACTATACTTAAGCCATATTTAAAGAAAGTGTTTGATAGAAAGTTATATCTATCTCTTTATCCATCTGCTGCAATTATGCCAAGGATTTTTGGAAATTTAAAAGTGCACAAAGAAGGATTACATAGTAGACTGATGTTGGATTTTGGAGGATGGATGATTTATCATGCAGCAGTTTTTGTGGGAAAGTTTTTGCAAGATGAATTGTGTTTTGGTGATTATACAATTGGATCTTCATTTGATTTAGTTAAAAATATTGATAATATTGTTTTGGATAATGATGATAAATTATTTATAACTCTGCAACATCCAATAAAAAGAAAGAAATCTATTAACATTATTGATCGACTTTTATAAGAAAAAGGAGTGTGCAAGTTTTATCGTATGTTTGTAAAGGATTTGTTATTATTTATTGATCAGAATTTGATAGCTACATTTGAAAATCAGTTGTATATGATGTATGAAGGTTGGCCTATGGGTTTGCCTGTTTCAGCAATTATATGTAGTTATGTGTTGTCATATTATGAAGGGATGATTTTAAAAGAATATTTTATGACTGGTGTTAAAAGTTATTTTAGGTATGTGGATGATGTGCTTATTGTAGGATCAAATATGATAGTGCAAAAACTGTTTAATAAATTAAATGATATTGCTGGGTTAACATGGACTATTACTTCTGAAGATAGTGAGAAGAGTGTAAATATCTTGATTTGATTTTATGGAGAGAAGATAATAAAATTAATAATAAAATGGTGTTGAAACCATTATCAATTTCAAATTGAAATGTCCCACTTACCTATAAATTGGCTGGTTTTAGAACATTTCTTTTTAGAAATGATGTTTTATGTAAATATCAAAGTGATAAAATGATTAATATTGAAAAATATGTGAATGATTTATTGGGTGTGGGATATAGTAGGACAAATATTTTATGTGTACTATATAGGTATAGAAATAGATGGAGAAGAGGTGATATGGAAAAGAAAAGGTGGAAGCATTGCCTTATGTAAAGGATATTGTTTGTAATAAGATTACATCATTGGTATCAGCTGATTTTAATGTTGCATTTAAAGCAGGTGCAAATACTGGAAGATTAGTTATTAATGATAAAGATTCTATTGATAAAATCAACAAATGTAATATTATCTATAGAGTGGTATGTCATTGAGGATATAGTTACATCAGGGAGACTAAATGTGCATTGAAAAAGAGAATTAGGGAGCATGAATTATTATATAAGTTGCGTTGTTCTGCAGATAGGTATAAATCTGTATTTGCAGAACATGCAGTGATTTGTAATGAAAAATTCTGCTTTGATAGAGTTTTTATTTTGCATATAGAAAATGATTTGAGGAAAAGAAAAAGTAAGGAGTCCTATTTTATAAATAGTATGGATAATGCATTGAATAAACAGTGTCATTGTGTTAATATTCATAATTTATGGAAAGTAGGTAATTCACATGGGAATGTTACTGGTGTGAGAGTTTGATAATATTTAAATATTAACGTATTGCTACTCAAGATGGTGGAATACACTGAAGCTGGCTATAGCAAAGAATTTTAATCTTTAATTTTATATAGACATTTTTTAAAATTTTGTATTTTTATTTTAGTGAATTGTTTTATTATACTTATATATATATATATATATATATATATATATATATATATATATATATATATATATATATATATATATATATATATATATATATATATATATATATATATATATATATAACAAATCACATTTTAATGGACAGGCTTCAATCTACTCCACCCTCCAATCTTCAGCTATCCATACTATTGAAAATCTGTAGATGGAATGTCCAAATGTTTTATTAATGCCAATATGCCCATGTTTACTTTAAGTCACTTTGAATCCTCATATATATATATATATATCATGATGTTTTTTTATGTTTCTATAATAATCTTTATTAAATTTTTGGGTTACTTAGGATTACATAATTTTGATTGAGAGGGTTACAGACAACATCATGTTGTACAAGTTTTTATATGGATTAATTTTAAGGGTTACATTAATCAGGTTTCAGTATATATATATTTTTTTACAAATGCTGCTATTAGTTTTTTGGATACAGTGTTGGTTATCAAGTTTAATTATTAATGTCTTAAAAAAATAGTTCAATATAAAATTCAAATTCCTAAATAGATAGATATGATTTAAAATTGCAAAATCTGGCATCATATTGGAAGCTATTTACAATCACTAAATTAGTTTTGATTATTGTTCTTTTAATTGTTAAACTTGGAGTACAATAGGGAGGTAACTTATAATCCATGTGGTGTGAAATCAAACTATGGATGCAGTACAAAGTACAAAGTCAATTTAGAATTACATATAGTGACATCTGGTGAATTGCAATAGATGAGGAGTAAATTCTGTAGTCTAGTGGGGGATGATGTTGAAGAAAGTTAGTGAGAGTGAGCTGATATATATATATCAGAAATAAACATATTTTAACATGAAAGTAATTAAGATGCACTTTTTAATAATATATAAAATCCAGAAAACATTTGAGATTGTACTATCTCAAATGTTTTTTTGAATTTCATATATTATTAAAAAGTGCACCTTAATTACTTCCATGTTTAAATATTTGTTTACTTCAAATAAAATAACTAAAATTCATCTATTTGTTCAAAAAAGCCAATTTTTACAAATTAAAATCATGTATATACATACGTACAATAAAACAATGATCAAACCAAGATTTTCTGCAAAAATAAATAAATGAATAAAATGTGTATATTAAAAATATACTTTCATTTTATATATATATATTAAATTTATTAAATGCCAGCAGTATTTCTTGTATTTCTGTCTTGTATCTTTGAATTGAGAGTTCCAAGTGCAGTCATTATTACATCCGATTGGATGTCACATAAACATTTTTAAGGCTCAACTGTTGAAGGTTTTAGCTTTCACGTTATTATTATTTTTTCATTTTATATAACTTTCTTAATCGTTAAAAAAATAATTTTTGCATATATATATATATGAATGCTATAGGGTGAAACACATTACGCACAGATATGATATACAGTTTTATATCAAACTGCTTTGCACATTTATCTATCAATACCAGAATTTGAAGCATATAGTTCACAAGGCAAAAAGTAAACATAATATTTCTTTTCAGTTGGCCAAGTCTTAACCATTAAGCTAATCATCTAAGTAATAGCTGCTAAATTTATATTTATTTATTCTTAACTACAGGATAAATCAAGAATTGAGAATTCTTGAAGCATCATCGTATAACAGTGATAAAACATGTTGAGTAATGTGTTCCATTTACAATTTTTTATTGAAACGTTGCTAAAGATGCCTTTGCTTTACAGTTGGATATTTTGCATTTATTTCACTTTTCTTTTTAGTTGTAAACATATTATAAGTAAGAAACTTGTGTTCTTGATTTCATGAAAATCCCACTGATAATCTTTTCAGTGTTTTACATATCTGTTTACAGTTTTGCCAATGATTCAAATACATTAAAAGATTTACAATTGAATATTTTAAATACATTTAACATCTACTTAGATTTTTATTTATAGTATATTTATGGAGGATTTTCAATTATACACTTATAACATTCTTTTATTTTATATAAGCAAAGATGACATAAAGATTTGAATGTATTTATATGTATACATATAAATTGTTATTTATGTGAAGTATTAATCATCATCATCATCATCATCAAACATTATCACTCCACTGCAGGATGAAGGTCTCTCCAAGTTCAATCCACCTCCGATCTTTTGGTTCTCTTCTCCACATCATCCCTGCACATATACTTATTCCATACATCCATCTCACATGTGGTCTCTTTCTGGGTCTTTTACAATCTCTTAAAATCCAGTTTAAGATTTCAATTGTCCATCTATTATCATCTCTTCTAGCAATATGTCCAGCCCAACTTTACTTCAGTCTTCTAATTTTTTCAATGAGGTCATTAAAAACTGAATCAGATAAATTTATATTTTTTTAAAAGTGTTTCAGTTGCTTTATAAATTAGACAGCTACATGCAGATAACAATCACATATTAAACTGATTTTAGTTTATAATAAAATATATTAATAAGATGGCAAGTGCTAGCAAACTATTTTCATTAATAACAATTCAAACATTAATGCTTGGTTGTAGTAATCAATTATTTAGATCAAAATATAATTGCATATAATGTTTAAAAACAAGGTAATAAATCAAAAGATGTAATATTTACTTAAAATTATACATTAAAATATATAACTTTATTTTAGTTATTTATATTGTTTATTTAATCATTAGAATTATTCAGAAAGTAGTAAATACCACTTAATAAACATTGTACAAATTTTTTAAAATACTAATTTTTGAATAGATATGTAATAAATATTTGATTTTTATTGTTTAATAGCATAAAAACATTAGCGATTACAGTGCAGTTATGATGCCATTATGGAATAATAAACAAAAACAAAAAATGATTTATGAAAATTACACTCGATAAGTCTCATAAAAAAATCGCCTAGTGGAAAATATAACAGACTGACTTTTCTCATTATATATGTATATATTGGAATACATTTTCAATTATAAGATAATTTTGAAATCTAAACCCTTGAATCTTCTCATCAAACATGATAGCCAACATTCTAATAGTATTAAAACTTGAATATATTTGCAATCAAATATGCATTCATGCAATATGCCTTCAAAGTAATTTGATAAAACATCAAAAAAAATCGTTTTTTTTTTAAAGGTTACTTTTCCAGATTTTTTTTAAAAGTTTTTAGTTTTTTTTTTGTGTTTGTTTTAAAAATATTTATGTGTGAGGAAGTAAAATAAATTATATTGGTTGGGTGGGGTTTGGTTTAAAAAAAAAAAAAGTTATAAAGGTGGTATATGTTTAAATTATTACAAAAATTATAAATTGTACTTCAAAGTCTAGTAAGCTATCATTAAGTGAAATAAAAATTTGTCTATTATTTCAAATGCAATAATTCAGCTGGATGTACCTGCAATTCATCTAATAAATGGAAATTTATTTCAATATTATAAGAAACATAAATTGACACTTTCAAACTGCCTACAGCTATCCAATTTATCTTATACAACCGATACACATGACCACATACATGTGAAAAAGATAAATAATCTTCTATATATATTCTGTGCAGAACCATCACTCATCACTTGGTGCAGATCATCATTTCCCACACATATATACAACCAGTGCTCAGTTTATATTAGAATAGTGAATCTTAAAACTTTAATAAATAAGCTTCAATCTTCTCCTCTTGCCAACTCTTCAGTCATCATCAAATCTCTTGTTGATACCAATATTATTGTTATGCCCATGTTGACCTTAAGTCAGTCTGAGCCCTCACACATAGGACCTTAATATATCCATTTAATTACACAGAAAAGGGATGGGCAGAATACAGGTTGAATTTGTAATATTTAAATACATGTATATTATCTGTATTAAACTTAATGTAATTATAAGGGATTTGAACTCAGACTTTAATGTTCTATAATGCTATCCAATACATCTTATACAACTGATACACATGACAACATATATGTATGTTATCATGTGTAAAGGTTGTATATGATGGATTGGATAGCTGTAGGAGCTTGAAAGTCTGAGTTCAAGTCCCTTATACTTACATTAATTTAGTATAGATAATATACATGTATTTAAATATATATATATATATATATATTGAACTGGTGAAACAAGATGGGAGAGATCTAGATTAATTGATTATTATGCTTTTATTTCTAATAAAAAGCAATAGTATTTATTAAATGCAGCAAAGAATTAGTAAAACAAGAAAAGAACAAGAGAACTGTATAATAATTCAAAGTAAATAGTTCAGCAGTATCTAATCAGTCTTCATACCAAATAATTATAATTATGTGATTCTTTTTATAGATAAAAATATTTCAATTATTTTAGTAGATAAAAATATTTCCATTATTTTAGTCAATATAAACAATTATTTTTTGATATATATATACACACAAAACCATTATACAATTACTTTAAGTTCGCTATTATTGAGATATAGATTTTTAAACAGAGGGCGTTACTGGATATTTGTAATTGTATAATGGTTTGTATATTTTTCTATAATTATTTCATATACAAAATTAACAAAGCATATGCCACACTTGAATGAGAAGCTATAAAGATACACAGAAATTATTACATGCTAAGCGCTTTCGAGGCCTTTTGCCTCATATTCATAGCGGTACTGTGAACTGCAGAATGAAAAAACAGGGCAAGGGAAACAAAACAGTATGCAAAGCATATATATGCAAATGAACTAGATAGTCCAACGTTTGGAGATGTCAAAGCAGGTATCTCGTCTATTGATGGAGTTATTATTGCCATTAATAAAATATGCTTCTCTGATTTTCTGCTTGATGTCATTTTTCTCAATACAGACTATTTTAGGGCTGGAAGGTTCAAACAAATGTCCTGTCTTCTTGGAATGCTCGAAAGTGCTTAGCATGTAATAATTTCTGTGTATCTTTATAGCTTCTCATTCAAGTGTGGCATACGCTTTGTTAATTTTGTATATTAAATTATGGAATGAGAAGTCTTAAAATCTTTAATACTTTATAATTATTTCAGTTAGTGTTAACAGTAACTTTCTTTTCATATATATATTTATTAAAAAGAACAATAGCATTAATTAATAATATATTTATTATACAAACCAAACATTTCATTAAAAATGTCTATACTATGCTCCCATTTCAAATATAAAAATCAATATGTTATTTAATCGTGTTATTTGATAATATAAAACAATTTTCTTCAGTTAAATTGCAGACAATTAAATATAATCTAAAATTGATGTTTCAAAGAATTGAGAGAAAGTTTTTTTAGACAATGAATAACTGTAGAAAATAAACTAGTTTTAATCAATCAAAATTAAGAAAAAAATAATGATAAATATTATTTAGTCTGTCTAGGGTGTTAAAGTGTTTAATTTCATTCCATTATATATCTCATATTTTTTAAAATTCAAAAAAATTAAAATCTAATTTTAATTACTTTTTAAAAAATGTATATACATATTTGGCAAGTATGAACAAATGAGTTGCTAATCAAATAAAATTATTTTATACTTCTAAAATATATTTTCTTAGAGTCTTCCAAAATTTAAAAAATTCTACTAAAAGAATGTAAATTAAAAATGAATGATTTTATATTTAAAATTTTAATGTAATTTTCAAAACACTTATTATCTTTCATTATGAAGATACACAATTTTATATTTAACATTTCAATTGTTTATTAATTTTCAATACAATTGTTATGTTTTATTATCTTAATGTTAATGAATGAAAAATAATATACGCTTTCTTTTAAAGCTTAAGTATATAAAATATTTTTGATTGCATAGATTTTTTTATCAAAATTAATTAAATAAAAAACGAATTGTCATGATAAAAAGATATGATATTTGAAAATTTAAATAACTATTCATACTTAAACAAAAGTTCTGCTGACAGAAAAAATTATTTCAAGATTCCATACACTCAAATATACTTAAGCAGTAATTGAGTATAAATGAACTTTCACACTTTTAAATATACAATTTAAATTTAAAGATTTCTCCTTCAAACAACTCCTGTACTTGTTCCTATGCATTAAAACTTTGTCTTTTTTTAAGTAAAAAGGTGAAAAACTAAAAGATAAATTTTGTACAAAAAAAATTAAATTCCAAATATAATTCTACATGCAACAGTTTTACTGTAAATATTTTGTTTATTGATCAATATTTTGATATTACATTTATTAATAAATAAATTACTTTATAAATGTATTTCATAAAAAAATATTAAATTCATTTATTAATTAAAAATTCGAAAAAATATTTAAATTAAATATTATCACCTTTATAACTTGTAATACTATTTAGAAAAAAACTGCATTTAAATTTTTTATTATTTATTTATTTATTTTTTTCATGTCTCAAAGCATTGGCCAGGAAACAAACCTGGGAGAACTGCTTGTAAGGCATCTGCGCTGACTACTCGGCCACCAATGCTTGACAACTGCATTTAAATTTTGTTCAAATATTTATATTTTTGCAATCAAAAAATATATTTCTAATTATGTTAAGAAATTGGTGAAACAAATTCAAATTTTAAGCAACCTTTCATCAAAATATTTTTAGTTTTATTAATAACATAAACAGAAAAGCCACCTGGACATAATTGTGAAGATAATTAAGAAATGAATTAAAGTTTTAAGAATTGCTGCATTCAAATAAGTTATGATAAGTCCTTCATGCTTATGGGAAATAAAGCTATAAATATTTATTGTTTCTAATATAATTTTCTCTTTGTCAATAAGTGCCAAAAAACATAAAGATAAAGAAAAATAATATTTAAAGATAAGTTCTACTTTTTTTTTTATTATTATTGTATTGAGAAATTTTTCTATATTTAACTATGTAATTAATATTTGTGTATAAGTTATTGTTTTAAAAGATTTATATGTGAACATATTATTTGAAATTTAATTGCACAATTTAATGAATGTAGAACAGTGGCAGAAATATATGTTGATGTAAAGTGTCACTAATATTCAAAACTCAAAATTTTGGTATCAGAAGTTTGAATATTATTATTTATAATTTATTCACATTATTTATTACAAATTATTTTATAATATTGTAAATTAACAATAAATTGTTAATGAATATTCATTTTCATGCTTATACTGGCATTTAAAATATCAAATAAATAATTTTGTTTTACATATAAATTACATAAAGTTCAACTTTTGAAATAAATACATTCATAAAATAATATCAAGTAGATTTAAACCTAACCAACATATATATTATTTTATTTGTGGGTATGTCAGTGTAACATATTAGCATCATTTGCATAAAGTAAATATATATATAAAATAGTAATTTAAAATCATTATCATTTGAATAAATGTAGCATAATCAGAAAGTTAAAATGCCTAATATTATGAATAAAAGTATGATTGATTGCAGACATGAAAATTGTTTTGAGAATTTCAATATAACTTATATTCAGTTTTAATTATACAATAAATAAAAGTGAGTGTACGTTTTATTTTAAAGTAAAAAGATAATCCTATTTTGAATAAATAGCATTGACACATTTTTATTGTTTTGAAATAAAACAATTATAACTTAACAGATAAACTTACTCATGGAAATGTTTGCTACTTAAAAAAGAATACTTGTCACTGAGAAATGATGAAAAAATAAGCACGCTAGACAACTATCTTTTATATATTTATATTTTAAAATATTTTGTTATTGTGGTTGCAGTATAATTAATATATATCTTCTACCATCTATAGAAATTTTTAATTATGCTATATTTTAAATCCTGGTAAATTTTATTTATGATGCCCAATGAATATATTTTTAAAAGTTATAACAGAAAAAAATAAAATAAAGATAATTAATGTTTTTTATCCATCTTAATTATTATTGAAGTTTATTTTACCAGATGAATATTAAACATCTACTAACTGAACAGTTCTAAATTATATCAGATATCTTCACTGGCTGTTTTTATAATTTCTTTCCATATACTTGTCAATATTAAAATAAGTAATTATCTTAAACACACACAATGTCAACAATTACACACCATATAGTTCAATAATTTATATTTATCAGGTATAGTTTAGCTAGCATCTATTAAGCTTTTTATTTAAAGAAATTGCACACTGAATTTCTGAAGACAAAATTATTTTTGATATTTTTTTGATATAAATTTTAAATCTATAGATTTGTTGATAATATGATTTGTTCTTAAATAGTTTTAACCAGTGGTCTTCAACCTTTTCATGCCTGTGGACCAGTAAAAATAAGGATAAGATTTTGCAGACCAGCAAAAATAAGGATAAAATTTTGCAGACTGGCAAAACTCTACAGATAAATTTCCTTAATGATTTAAATTGTTTAGCCTTAGATGATTATAATAGTTATAACTGACCAAAACAACACACTAGTTACTGTGTATTGTAATGGTGTTGCTTACTTCACATGCTGAACACTCTTTCTTGAGTTGCACAATCATACTGCTTTAGAAAACAGTACATTCTCATTAATGTGACTGCATTGCTATATTTATTATTTCATTATTAAAACATGCAAAAATAAAATGTTATTTACCTGAATGTTGGGAAATATTACGGCTAGTGTAATTATATGACAATGATTATGATAAATGTAATATCTGTATTTAATATTAAATATACAAGATGAAGTTATATAAATATGGAGTTTGTATAATAAAATAATGTTTTTTTTAATTTTGAATCTGGTGTTATTTTAATCTCATTTTTACCCAATTAAAAAAAAAGAAACAGAAGGAAAAGTTGTTTTGGTAAAATGTCACATAGAAATAAAACAATCATTATAAAGATGTCATTTTGCTAAAAAAAAAAAAGATAATAGATTTACAAAAAAATCATCCATTTTGTGAAGTTTACAATTTCAAAAAGAAATGTCACACACAAAATAAAAAGATGATACAAATGCAATAAAAAATGTTGCTATATGTGACCAATAAATGAGCTGATGCAATACAGAAATGAATACTGGTATAGAAATTGACATATAAAGAGTGCTGCAATTATCATGAGATTGATGCTTTGTCTTTTAAAGATTGCATTTTCAGATAAATTCCTTCTATTATTATTTAGTAATTATAGTATTATCTAATAATTTAAATAAAATTTTGATTTATAATTAATTTTATTTAAGCAATTGCGATGAAAAAATAAATAAAAAATGTTTACATTAATTAATCTTTAGTGTGTTTTTTACAAGTTGACTCATGTCCACTTGAAGTCACTGAAATTCCATCATTTTTAATGCTACAGTGAAGATTTTACCATCATTGGAAAGATTATAAAAAGTTCTGTAAGATGCTGCCCTCTCTTGAATTATTTTACAAGTAAAAAATCAATAAAACTATCATTAAAGGTGGAACAAAGAAGAAATCTTGATGGTGCTTGGCTCTTAGCCATCAAGGACATTCCGATTGGCTGTCAAGGACAAAGAAAACCACCTAAAGAAAGAAAAATGCTACGATCTTCATTTCAAAAATGATAAACAAATGTTTTAGACCATTTTAGAAGTATTTTTTGACAAATTATATATTATTTTGATAAAATATGCTAAAAATAAAATTATTTTAGAAAAATATTTAAGATTTTAGTAAAAATATTTAAGATTTTAGCAAAAAAAATATTTATTTTCCATAATGTAAAACTGAGAAAAAAATTATTTACGTCAGTAACTCTTTTTAATTCATTACTAACTTTTACTTTTAAGTTTGTTGCTATTGAATATTTCTAAAATAAATAAATAGAAATTTATTTTTGACAAAACTTTCATTAATTTTCATAACCTGACAAATTATTAATATACTTTTTACAAATGAATCTAAAGTGAATATAATATTAAAAGATAAATATATTTTGACAGTTGAGTTTGTGTCTTGCCCAATTAAAAGTTTACACTTTTACCTCACTTGTCCAATAAAGTAGCAGCTGCTAGAAGAGTTAAAAGTTAAAAATATTATTATTTTGTTATTACAAACTTTTGTGCCAGTCTAGCACAGACTGGTAGAAGACTTCTGCAGTGTGTGGACCAAGGGTTGCATATCTAATTATATTTGAATAATTGAAATGATCAATAAATTTATATTGGAAAAATAATAGTCAAAAAATAATGAGTGTAATACAATTGAAAATATTGTATTATAGTTAATATTATAATAAATTATTTGTTTTAACATGTAAAACTGTGTATTATTTTAGAAATAAGTAGTAAAAATGTTAAGTAAATATTAACATGGAATCAAAGCAGAGATTATATTTATATCAGTTAAAACTCCATATAGATAGTTGGAATTGGTCAAGAAAAATGGTAGCATATGAGAACATCCATCTGTGAAGAATAGATTATTGATATCCTAATTGTAGTTATATGTAATTATTTTGATTTTAGATATTCTTTGATAAGAGGATGTGGAATGATAGGAATGTTCAAGTACTGGATCTACTTAATTTTAAGTTCATTGTTTATTTGATAGCACTCAACTGAAAAAATATCCAACAACAATTAATCATTTTTATAAGAGGTAAATATTTCTTGAATATGATGTTTTGATATTAGAATAATTATCACAAAAGTACTTATAGATATTAGAAGTTAGCATCAAATCAGTGCATATTGTTATATTCACTATTTATTTAAAATTTCTTTATTCTATTTCTGCTTTCAATATAGAATTATTTCAGCCATTATCTTATATAATGGGAAAGGACATTTTCCTATCATTTTTATCTACATCAAAAATTATGAGATTGTAGAATACAATCATGAATTAATTTGATTAAATATTTTCTTCCAGCATTGTGTTTAATCATTACACACACAGATATATATATATATGAAAAACAAAAAACAAGTTAAAACCTTGCTAACACTTGTATTTATGTCAACAGATGGCGTTCTACCAAAAACACCATCAAGCATATGTTTACATAAACGTCAGAGCATGCATTCACTATCTCTAACTTTAATTCCACTTTCAGATCATGATTTCAAGCTATTTGCTATCATCTGTGTAAGACAGGAATTTTAGAAACTAGATCTAAACACAAACTCTGAGCGTTTATGAAACAGTTTCTATTCATCTTGCAAGCATGAATCTTTTAGACATGTAATGTCTTCAAACTCAGCATAGCAAGCCAGATAGCTATATGGGTCTGATCGCAGTTCAGCATCACCACATAGTAGAAGCTTCTGCAATATATATCATTGCTAGAAAGACCTCAAAGGTACATTTATGAAAAACAAAAAACAAGTTAAAAACTTGCTAACGCTTGTATTTATGTCAACAGATGGCATTCTACCAAAAACACCATCAAGCGTATGTTTTCATAAATGTCAGAGCATGCATTCACTATCTCTAACTTTAATTACACTTTCAGATCATGATTTCAAGCTATTTTCTATCATCAGTGAAGACATTACATGTCTAAAAGATTCATGCTTGCAAGCTGAATAGAAACTGTTTCATAACCGCTCACAGTTTGGGTTTAGATCTAGTTTCTAAAATTCCTGTCTTTCAATGATGATAGCAAATAGCTTGAAATCATGATCTGAAAGTGGAATTAAAGTTAGAGATAGTGAATGCATGCTCTGACATTTATGTAAACATATGCTTGATGGTGTTTTTGTTAGAATGCCATCTGTTGACAAAAATACAAGCGTTAGCAAGTTTTTAACTTGTTTTTTGTTTTTCATAAATGTACCTTTGAGGTCTTTCTAGCAATGATATATATTGTAGAGGCTTCTACTATGTGGTGATGCTGAACTGAGATCAGACCCTGATAGCTATCTGGCTTGCTATGCTGAGTTTGAAGACATTCACGCTTGCAAGCTGAATAGAAACTGTTTCATAAACACTCAGAGTTTGTGTTTAGATCTAGTTTCTAAAATTCCTGTCTCTCACTGATGATAGCAAATAGCTTGAAATCATGATCTGAAAGTGGAATTAAAGTTAGAGATAGTGAATGCATGCTCTGACGTTTATGTAAACATACGTTTGATGGTGTTTTTGGTAGAACGCCATCTGTTGACATATATATATATATATATCATTAAAACTACTAATGCATACCTATTTAAAACACTTAGAAATTAGTCAATTACTGTACACAAATTATTCCATTAATAAGCTCAAATTAATATTTCAGCAAGTGTAAAAAATTATATTCTAGTAAAGCTCACTATAAATAAAATATTATAATATTATATATATATTAAATCATTTTCAAATTGTAAAGAATGACATTACAATATATGTGTATATAATTACTTTCTAACATGTAGTTGCAGTATGTTTATGGATTATTTAATTACAGTTAATTATTGAGTATAAGTTGTATTCACATTTTCAAATAAGATAAACAAAATTCAAATTTATATAAAATAATAATCAAAATCTTCCAAAAAAATCTCTTTTTTTTTTCTTTTCAAAGTTAGTTCAACTTCAAAAATGTTAATATATAAAATACAGTCTTCTCTTTCTTTTTAAAATAAGTTTATTACTAAACTTTAACAAGAACAATTTTTGTACATATTATATCTATTTATTAATTTTCAGTTATTCATTACAATCTATATCATGACACAAACTACAAAGATATTTTTTTTTAAATGTCTAAAAAAACTAAAAATAAACAATTCAAAATACACTACATATATAAGATAAAATACACAAAATAATATTTCTCAAATTTTTAATTAAATTTTTAATTTGAATTAAAGGAAGATCCTTATACAAATTAAAGCTATCTTATATAAAATTATTTCATAAAGTGTTTGTCTGAAGATATGTAATGATATGTTTGCCTATTTTCATCATGTAGAATTAAATTTCTTCAGAAAAATTCAAACTTTATTATTTAATGTTTATAAACATATTCTTCTGTCAATAATAAAACACAGGTTTGTATAAAAAATGTTTTGAGTGGTATTCTTTTTAAATATCCTAGGTTTGATGATCAGGTCATAAACACTTGAAGACAAGAGGAGAATAATGAAACCAAAAGTTATACAAGCCAGTCCCTAGCTTTTGTAAGAGTGGTGTACTGAAAATGACACTACTGAAATATTATTCATAAAAAATGTTTGATATTTGCATCATGAAGAATCAGAAAGATATCTTTATAGTTCAAACACATATTAAAATGCAAGACCAAGTTAACATTTCTTTTTTTTTTAAATGCAAATTTTTTAAACAACAATTAATTAAATTCTGCCAATAAAATACAAAAAAATAAAAATATTGAAAATAGTTATATAGCTATTATTTTCAATTATACAGTTTAGATTAGTCATACTTTGAATAACAAATTTAGTGAAATCTGGAAGAAATTATTTTATTCTTTCAACTAATAGGTGCAGTGCTCTCTGATCCAAGGCTCTTCACTGATGAAGATCACAAACTGGAAACTAGTCTGGGATATTGGATGAATAAGCACTAGATGGGGATTTTATGCACAAGTCTTCTGGCATCCATTGATTACTCTGGCTGGCACTGAGTGGCACTACTGTACAGAGAGGTTTGCTTGTTTTAATAACAGTTATGTGCAAGTATAAGAAATGGTGATCATGTGATGTTTAGTGGTTTAATACATTTATCATATTTCACTTTCCACATTTTGATGGTGGGATGGTTTAGTTATCTGTCTGTCATATTCAAATTATAACCAAATATTTTTTTTTACATTTTATTAGATTCCAAACAAGCTTATATTTTTTTTGTAATTTCCTCTCAATAAACTGCCTAGTCAAATAGTTTTGATTGGAAAATTGGAATTCAATTATAATTGCAAAAGATATTAAAATAATAAAAGAGCAGCACACTAAAACCTTACAAAATCCATTGATAAGTCTGATACTAACTTTTTATTATTATCTAAGAAAAAACTATAAACAGAGATTTTTGTTTTACAATCAATTTTTTAAAAGCTATTTTATCTATTTTATTATTTTCCATCTTATTCAACAAAAAAATATTAAAAAAACATTTCAAGCTTTTAAAACTGTAAACGATTAACTAACTGCCTATAGGAGTATAATATTTTTCCAAATCAAGCATACAGACAGCATTATATTATAATCATATGCCTGGTTTGTACAATCATTATACCAATGAACATTTCAGTAACATACTTAAAACTAAAAACTTTACTCAATAGCTAATAATATTAAAAAATAATTATATCAGCCAATATTAAATGGCTAACTTTACATGATCAAAAATGATTACATTACCTTTGCTTACATTTTGTTATTCATTATTATAATAAAATGTTAATGTTTTTATGACATAGATGAAAGATGTAGTGCTTGATAAATCCCTAGCCAATGCTGTTCTATCTAAATATTATCAGTTATTTTTAGCTTATGACTTACTGCAGAAAGAAGATTTTTGTATTTTTTGAACAATGCACATGGAACTTTGGATGTATTAAACCACTAAATATCACATGATCTTTAAATCCTGTGCTGTACAAACTGTTAAACAGAGACAAATCTATCTGTACAGTAGTGCCATCCAGTGGAAGCCATCATCATAAGATGGTGGTGGCCATGGTTATTAAAGAACCAAAAACACAAAAATTTATAGATTCTGAATTGGTTTCAGATCTATATGACTATACAAATGAATGACCTTGGATTGTGAACATTATTGTTTTCATTTTGGATTCGTAGCTTTATAGCTAACTAAAAAAGATAAAAGGTAGATGCTGGAGAATTGCATTAGATTCTAAGATCTAGGTGCAGTGCTTTCAGATTCAAAGCTTTTCACTAATGAAAGTCACAAGCTAGAAACTAAATTGGGAATATTGGATGAGTAGATACTAGATAGATATTTTATGCATATACCTTATTGCATCCATTGATTACTCTGACTTGTACTGATTGTCACTATTGTATGGAGAGTTTTGCCTCTGTTTAATCATTGGATCTATTTTCACCACTACAACATTATCTAGTGAAAACTTTAGTAATGAATAGAACTTACACTAGATAATGTAAAAGTTGTGAGATTGCATTAATACACAACAAAATATAAGAAAAGATAATGAGATGACTAATTGACATTGTAATATCTTCAGGATATAATACCATTTTTAGCCAAAAAATAAATGTGTCTAAGGTTATAGAAATATAAAAGAAAACACAGAAAGTCACTATAAACAATGTAGAAACTGATTTTAGATGTACATAATTATGAAGGTAAATAAACACAGATTTTCAGTTTATGTTGATATCTGGATAATATAACAAAAAAGATTTTAAAAAATGATTGCTCAAGGAAGGTCTATTAGATCTAAAGATTCAAATGCACTACTCATAATTTGAAAAGTCCCTAACTGATAAAAGCCATAAGCTAGATTTTATTCTGGGGATATTTGAATAAAAGAGCACTAGCTAGGGATTTATTAAGCACTACCATTTGTAATGTGTTGATAACAAAAGATAACAAAAGATGCCATAAAAATGATGAGAATAAAAGATTATGCTAATGCAGTGTTGGCAATAGAATAATAGATTAAGAATTATGTGTGCTTATTAAATTAAGATAAATTTCAAATATCTGTTTAAGTATTTAAGCAGATCATGAGTCTGGTCGAAAATTGTACCAACAAAGATGTCAAAAAATACTTCATTGAACTATCAGGTTGATATAAACTTATAAATACATTTTATTGTACTTATGATTGTTCACAATGTTTTAAAATTTAATATTTAAACACAAAGGGTCAATTTTCAATGTAATTAATTTTTATTTTTAGACTATACTCATAATTTGTCAAATTAAAATTTTAAATATATTATTGCATGACAAAGCTAAATATTTATATGTAGATAAATTAAAAAATATTATATTTTTAAAAAATAATTAAAAATATTAAGCATAATATCTAATAAACTGTTAGAAGTTTTGTATATCATTAATAAAATATATGATTTTATTGTGATTATAGCAATAATCAAATACCACATTAAAGAACAACTAAATTCTTATTGTTCCATTTCAGAATGAAATAGTAGCCATTAATGACTTCAAAATATCCAACAAATATAAAAAGCTTTAATTTTAATACTAAATGAAATTTACATATATTAGAAAATTATATACTTTTCCTTCAATAACTAGAAAAAGTAAATTTATTACAATTTGTAAATAATTAATATACTAACCTAACTATAAATGATAATTAAACTGTAAATTAAAAAAAAAAATAGTAAATATATTTTTTATTTTTAAATTTTAGAGATTTTAAACTGAATGTTAAAAAGACACAGAGAACATTAAATTTTCATAAAATATTAAATATTCATAAAATACAACTATAAAAATATTAAAATTCTAAAAAAAAAAATACAAAATGTAAATTTAAAAATATTATTATACAGATAAAAAAGGCAAAGTAAAATAAAATTGCATATAAAATAATCAAAGATTTTAAAAGTTTAAATGACAAATAATATATATATATAACACAAACACACAGACACAAAACAATAAGAAAATATGTTGACTGACATATAAGAAACAATAGAAGGAATATTTAAATATCTAATTATTTATGTGGCAAAAATCTAAATTTAATGTAATCTAAAGAACAATCTTCACATTGTAAGTAAATAAGACAAAGAATTTAAAAATATTTATCCACAAAAAATTGTCCTTTTCTTGAGACATGGAATACATAAATGCATTCAAATCAAAGGGATTCAGACTTTTTTAAAAAAAATGAGGATGTTAAGAAATTTTATCTATTAATTTAAACTTTTCCATGTGATTTATTATTATTAGTGTATTTTGTTATTTTCTATATATAATCAATTAACGAAATGTATATATAAGCATATCAAATAAATACAAAAAGTTGGGTGTACATTTTATAAAGTATATGCTTATTATTAATGCACTATGATATATTCACTTTATAAGTTAATATAATCATATTTATTGTTTGGCATAAAAATAAGGAAGATTCTTATTTTATCAAATTAATTATAAAATTCATTTGAATTAATGCTCATTTTTTAAATGCGAGCTATTATATTTGATTTGACTAATAAATGGTGACTATTACAAATATATTCATGCAAACTTTAAAATTGTATAATGTAAAACATAATTATAAAAATAAGTTTTTTCGGAAAATTGTAATAATTAAATGACGATAATTAAAAAAAAAAAAATAGTGATTTCCAATTGCTAATTCATAAACACTTGGTGATTTATAAAAACATAATCTGTAGCAGTACTTCCTTTATTATATATTAACAATGTTGTCCTCGGTTCATTCTTAAATTATCAGGATACAAGAAAAGAATATGCATAAAATGTTATGTGCTGTAAAAACAATAAAAAATTACATTTTAAGTCAAAAAAAAAAAAGCTTATTAAACTATTAAAAACATAATTTAGATAAAAAATGTCTATCATTTACATTATATGTAAGATATAAAATTTTATAAAACATTATTCGAATTATTCAGTTAAAGAATAATGAAAAATATATAAATTAATATAAGATGTTGGCTTATAAATCATAATTATATTTAAAATTATTATTTTTTCTATAATCTAAAAATAATGTTTTTATTTTATACATTTTCCCTAGTGTTATACTATTATTAATATAAATGTTTTTGTTTTTTTAGGAGTAATAGTTTGATATGAGTACTTATTCAAGAAATAGTAAGCAACTGTTTTAATAATGCTATTTTTATTTCATGCCAAATGCTTTTCCATTGTCACTAATAGTAGCTAGAGACACTATAATAGGTTGAATCTAATTTGTTGTGGCCGTAAAATAATATTAGTTGCTTAATCATTTACTTTACAGATTGTATATAAAATTGTAAATTTTATTCTGCAAGAATTTTATTTTAAATGGAATTTGTTTTTATACTTTACTATTTATAAAAAAAAATAAAAATAATCAATTTAAAACAAAATTTTACAAATTTTAACATTGAAATTTGATGATCTAAAGTATTTTCTATTTATATATTAGCAGTTTTAATTATTATAACAGTGTTCCATATCAAATAATAAATTATTAATATCATTCTGTTAAGTTATATATATAAACCATGTTTTCTTAATTCACAAGGCATTTATAAATAGAATTACTAATAATATTGAAGACGAATGTCACGTTAGAATTGTTTACTAATGCTACTTTTTTTAATTCCAAAGAATATGTAAGCAATATCTTTTATTATCAAGAAGTAAAATTAAAATGATGGTAATTTAAATCTTATTTCTATCTTATTTTATTATTTCCGCAGCTCATGTTGAGAGGGCGAACCAGGAATCGATTAAAAAATGAAAATGTTTATTAAGCTTTAAAATAGAACTATAAAAATAATTATTTGTAATAATTTTGATATAAGATATGCGCATACACTTTGATAAAAACTTTTAATAATATAATGATTTATTATATTAAAAAAAGATTAAATTAGGCAAAAAATAAAAATACGTTCATATTTTTAAAAGAAAGTATCTATATGCAGATCAATTTACAGTTAAAAGAAAATTGCAGTATTAATTAAAATATTTTCACCAAATCCTTTAATAAAAGATGTTGGTTTTAATTTTATTCAATAACACATTGCTTGATAGTTTTAGCTACTGAGATCATATTATACACACAAAACTAAAAATATTGTGTTAATTTTCAACAATTTTACAGCCTATATTTTATTCAGAATGGAGAAAAAAACTGAAATATAGCTTTCAATTTGTTGTAGACCTAAAATGTAATTCTAGATAGAAAAAAACATATTATAATTTATATATATATATATATATTCAGAATGAGTCAACAATAAATCTATTGTGTTGATTATTGTATATTTTCTTATCATAATGCCAAATTTTATAAGTTATTCTCTCAGTCGAAATTATCATTTTCAATTAAATTTTAATAAACTGCTAATTTTATTTATTAAAATGATTCTTTTTTTTTTGGGGGGGGGTCCTGAAGTAAACACACTCCATTAAAAATATTAAAATATATTATTTCTATATTTTGTTGCTGCAAAAAGCGTGATGTAAAGAAAAATAAATTATTTCTTCTTGAATTTTATCTGAATAAAATAAAAACTATTCTAGTCTCTTGAATGAATCTTTATATATATATATATATATATATATATATATATATAAATCCCTATATTTATATATATATATATATATATATATATATATATATATATAAACAAAGGGAGTGAATTTTCTTCCTCCAGGTTATGACTTACAAAATGTTGGATAAATGATCAAGAATCCTTTGTTCAACATTTAGAGTGTTTCTAAGTTATAGCCTGGAGGAGAGTGATTTACTCCCTTTGTTTACATATACACTGAACTATGTTTAATTTAAAATTTAAGTGTATATATATATATGCAACTTTTAATCTGAAAATCACACAATTCCAGAACACCTAACTTAGTTAATGATAAATTAGAAATTAGAACAATTAATTTATAGTTTAAAAATATATAGTTAAAAAGGGGAAATTCTTTCTTTTTAATTTCATATGATCTATGTGTTTAAGAAATAAATTTGAATATAAATATATGATTAATATTTTTTAAAGGAAACTAACACGTGATAAAATGTAACAAATAATGAAATAATATTGAAAGTTTTTATTTTATTGATTCTACTGATAATCATATAAACATTTTATAATGTAGAATTATAAATTTAAAATAACATAAGTATATTAAAAATAATACAAACATATTGAATATTACTTTTTAAATTTAATAAATACTTTCTAGATAAAAATAGTACAGGTAACTTTAATATTATATGAATATAATTTAATGACTAAGTAATGCATTATTTAATACAACTGTGTTTTTCCAATGATGTATGGTTCAAGTATTAAGTAGAAATGGCAATATGTTCATGACTTGTTTAGATAGCTATCTTAATACCAATTCACATAAACATGCAGCATTATGTAATAAACTGATTTCTTAATTTTTCTAAAAAAAAAGAGTTAGTGCAATTAGGTTAAAAAATCATAAAATTCTTCACTAATCATTAGATGATTGGCCAAATGAGAAAGTGTTTTTTTATATTTAATTCCTCAGATCTTAGGAAAAGAGATTGAATTTGTTCTCAATATTGGTAGACTACCATTAATATAAAATCTCAGGATTTTCTAGTTTCTTTATAACGTTTTTGGATTTTAATAATAAATCTTTTTCAATCTCATTGTAAACCAAAATTATGATGAAAACTTAAACAATGTCAAATTATTATCTATAATTACATTTATTGAAATACTTTTTGTGTGCTATATGAATTTATTTTAATAATAATATAAAAAATTTAAAATATACAATATAGTTATATTTATAACAGAATTATATATATATATATATATATATATATATATAATTATACATAGCATATATATATATATATATATATATATATATATATATATATATAATGCTCTGTAAATTTGCCTGGATATTAGAAGTTATTGAATTAATAGTATTTAGATTAACATTAGTCTACCTGAATTATATGAAACAGAGTAAAAAGTGCTTTAAAATAGTATTATTCATAGCTTTTTATAAATAATTTAAAAATTTAATTAAATACAAAATATTATATATATATATATATATATATATATAGTATTATAATTTGATGTCTGTATTTTTTCAAATCAATATATATGTAATCTTACAATTGAATATTTATAAATACAGTAATAGATATATGTAAAGCATAACTTTAAACTTTTTTTATCCATTTAGGAGCACTTTTGTCTATCTTCATAATCTTTTTCAACTAACACTTTAAAAGGCTAACCCTCCCACAATTCCATGATCTTAATGTTTGCTGCCTATTTGTTAATTAAGTCTTGATTGTATTTGTATATTAGCAGAGCTTCCTTTATTCTCCTTTTGTTATTATTTTTCAATTTGCAATATTATAATTGAAGTTAAAACCATAAATACATTACAGAAATAAATTGCAAAGTAAATAATGTTTCAGCATCCATTTTTTACGACCATTAGTCATGCATTTATGGTTTTAACTTCAACAACAACAACAACAACAACAACAACAACAACAATAATAATAATAATAATAATAATAATAATAATAATAATAATAATAATAATAATAATAATAATAATGTAAAAATGTTGCAAATTGAAAAAAATACAACAATAGGAAAATAAATAAATCTATGCTAATATACAAATACAAACAAGACTTAATTAACAGAAAGGCAGAAAACATTAAGACCACAGACTTGTGGAAAAGTTAGCCTTTCAATGTGTTAGCTGAAAAAGACTATGGGGATTGTCAAAAGTGCTCCTAAATGGATAAAAAAAAAATAAAGTTATACTTTACACATATCTAATTATTGTATTCATAAATATTCAATTATATATATATATATATATATATATATATATATATATATATATATATATATATATATATATATATATATATATATATATATATATATATATATATATATATATATGTCAAAAGTATTATAGTAAGCAAAAATATTAAGTTGCTGAATATTTTTACACATTTAAATATTTTTACATATTTTAATATAATTTTAGTTATTTACATGTTTTATATAGTTTTTATTTATAATGCAATGATTTTTAAAATAGTTTAACTCTAAATAAGTATTTGTTAATTAAATCTGATTTTAGTAATTGAACTTTCAATTTTTATGAGTATACAGACTAAAAGGAACTGCAAACGTCATTATATTATTGCTTGATGATTTTTTATAATTATTTTTTTTAAAAAGAAGTTAATTTATCCTTAGAAGATCTGCATTTAACAATTAACTTTTCAATAGTCACTATGAATGTTTAAGAAAGTTCCACAAATTATGAAAATAACATTATAGCAAAACAAAGCAGCAAAGTTTGATAAAGTACAAATAATTAAAATATTCTATTTTTCATTCAATTCCAAGTCATAAAATAAGCAGAAATTAGAATCAATGAACACTAATTAGTGTAGCAATGATACTTCTATAATTTATCTTTAGATAAATGACTTTTCTTTGATAAAGATCATTAAATTTGTATTGATATTTTATTCATTGTAGAAATTTACTATTATATTGCATAAAAGCATTAAATCAAATGAGACATACTCTATATACCTGCAAATATTTTAAAACACAATCAATAATAATTGTTGGTGTAGTGTTAAAGCTACACAGCCTAAGTGGCTCAAATTCAAAAATTTTAAATGTCGAATTTGGTATAAATAGCAATAAAAAAAATCAGTACCTCTTGCCAAGAGAATTTCAGTTGATTAGAACTTAATTATAAAAAATCCACTTATACTGTCATTAATGACAAGTATTGTAAACTGAAAACAAAAACCAATAAATAACTACTTGTTTTAAACACAATAGTAAAATTTTAAAAAAATGAAATTCTATGTGTGATAAAAATAATTAATTAATTAAGTATTGTTACATACTCTAGACAAAATAATCACAGGTTATCCTTAATGTATAAAATTTTTCAAAAAAATATTCTGGATAAAAATCAAAATATTTAAAATGTTTATAATACTATGGTTTTAACTGAAAATACTAAGAAATGAATTCTGTAGACTATGTATATACAGAAAAAATATAAATATGCATTCAGTTATTATGTCACTACTGTTTTTAAAACTATTTTACAAAGATTAATTTATTCACTGTTGATAATTATAATTGAAAAATTCACTCTAAAATAATTATTATTATAATAATATTTTAATGCTGTTTTTTCTTTCTTTTTACTTTTTTGTATAAATACACATTCCAATAAATGATTATGATTAAATATTTTTTTAAAAAATGTCTATGAGTCAAATAGTTATAAGGTAATTATTATCTAAAGATTGTAAAAAAATGTAACCATTATAGGATAAGATGATACTGTTATTCAGGCATTCTTATGACTCTACTCTTATAATAGTAACAATTTTACTGAACTAAACGAATATGTAAAAATTATTTAACAATAAATATTAAAGTGCTTAACTTTAATATTTATTCTCTATATAAATCAATTATTTTATAAAGTAAGGCATTACTGTATTGATGAAAAAAGAATTATTTATTGATTTTTTTTTTCACATAATAGAAATTGTCTTCTTTACCACTTTTTTTGCCATTAAAATTTCTTTCTTTTTTTTCCTTTCTAAAAAATAAAAATATGATATATTACAAAAAATCATAAATACTGTTTTTATTTGTTTATTGCTAAGGGAAAATGAAAAATCATGAATTAAGAAACAATTATGAAGTTAAAAAAGACATAATAGAAATATAGTACTCATATCAACCACACATATTGAGTTAAAGAAGTTTTATTCAATTTTTCTTTTTAATTTTTTTAATGCTATATTATTTTATTATTGTTTTCTAACTATCACATTATTTTTTAAATATGTCTGTATCTAAGATTAAATAAATAAATAATATTTGTGCTAAAACAATAAATCCTAGAATTGTAATACTTTGAAAGTCTCTCTTATAATTTTGTCAGGATCAAAAACATTTGTCAGAATATCCGTATTAGATCAATAATATTGTTTTCATACTTGTAAAAAAATAACAGGATCCATTTTATGTTATATGTAATTATGAGCATTAAAGAATTATTTAATACAATATATATATATATAAAGCATTTGATCACCCAACAAGGTTAAGAAATCCAGTACCGCCTTCTATGAACTAATATATAAACACATTAGAGTTCTTATTTATATATTAGATCACAGAGGGTGGTAACAGATTTCTTAAAGCATGTGGGGTGATTTAATACTTAATATTTGTATATTTATTTCAGTATAGCTTATGCACTGGAATATATATATATATATATAATTTTTTTAAAATGTGTAAAATTGAAATAAATTGCATTAGAAAATATAAATAGTTATTATAATATTAATAAAAATATTGTATATTTTAATTATGTTAACTATTCCTAAAATAATTTTAAAAATGAAGAAATATTCATTTTACAATTTTAAAAGATATATTTTATTATTGTGTATAAGTCAAAATAGTTTTTATTGGAAAATTATTACAATTTGGTATATAATGTTTCAAGAAATGGAAATTTTAAAAGTGTATAAGATATATGTATATATAATCCTACATCAGAAGAACAAAATATGTTAAATCTACCATTATCTACCAATGGATTTGTTTGTTTAATATCAAATATTTATTTTGATCTTAATAATAAATATCACTGACTAGATTTTTAAATTTGTTGGTTTAATAGAAAAATAAGTCAAAAATTAATAATAATTATATAGTAAATAGTGTAAACTATATATTCTCATGTATTAAAAATTTAACAGTATTATTATATTTGAACCTACTTTATATGTAATAAATTAATTTTGATGTCTGAATTCTTTCCAAAATATATAAAATAAAAGTAAAATAAGAGAGGCTATGTTGATTTCAAAACATCGTCAAATGTTAATGAATCCACGATCATCAACTGTTAAAATAATAAAATTGTGGAAGAACTAAATTAATTGAACTATGGGTATTGTGAAAGGGTTTCTCATTTTGATTATTCAGTGTTATATAGTTGATAATGACTACAAGATGTATAGTCGAAAGTACTTCTAATAAAATAACTATAATTTATGTGAATTTTACTGTATTTTTATATATATATATATATATATGTGTGTGTGTGTGTGTGTGGATGTGCAATATAGTTAATCCAGCATTCTTTTTTTTTTAGCCTTTTCAAATTAGATATTTTACGAAATTCAATTAACATAAATTAATATTAACAATATACCTTTTATAATATTTCATATCTTCAAGAAACTCAAAAACCTTATAAAAATTTAAATTAGTATTAATAATAATTATTCATCTCAATATCTATTGGGTATATATTTAAAATTCACACTATATGTTAAATATTTTTATAAATGTGCATTACTATCATTAAAAATGCATTAATTTGCTTTTTCTCCTGTATTATTAAGTTAATATACCAAAGCTTAGCATAGAGCCAGCAGGAAAGATGTAAAAAGTAAAGTTCCTAGATTGAAACTCCACTTTGGTATTTGGACAATATATAATCTTTCACAAATACTTTTTGGCTATCAATATTGATTAATTTACAATATACACAATAAAAGGTCAGATAAAAGAGGGTATCTTTTTTTATTAGACAAAATGCATTGGCATTGAAATATAAATGTACAAAATTCTTAACATATTTGCAAGTTTATTCAAAAATAGTTCTTTAGAATCTGCTTGTGGTTTATCCTAGCGTTGTATTTAGTTTGATTTTTCTGTGAAGTATCTATATTCCAAAGCATTATATATTTAATCAAAAATAAAAATTATATGTGTGCAATTAAATATATATATATATAATAGTAATAAAATCATGTATATTACATGACCTATATAGTTTGCATTTCCCAATATGTAATATAAAGAGCATTTCAATAGCTCAAACAAGCTTTTTTTATTATTATTATAAATGCTACAAGAGAAAACAATCAAATCATCTTTATCTAAGATATAATTATTTCAGATCTTCTTCTTAAGAGTTAACTTTTAGATAAATGCTTATCTTGAGTTAGTTTTTTGAATCTGGTGTTCTACTTCCTCACGGAAGAGAGGTCAAAAACGGTCTGGTGGTGAGGACAGAAGATGATTTGAATGCTTTTTTGTAGCATTCATTATAAAATAATAAGATTATTTGAGTTATTGAAATGCTCTTTATATATATAAACACAGATATATATATATATAAGTTAACAATATATTATATATTTATTATAAATATTATTTTTATGATTATAAAAAAAAGCTACTTAAAATCAAGACCTATTGTGAATTGGAGTTTTTCAATCATTATTATTATTATCAACTCTTCCCTACAAAATTTTCTATATAACATTTTTTTTCTTGTGTTTTGCATTTTTTTAATAAAATTTTATAAGATTTAACAATTAAATTTTATTTTCCTTTCTAGTTTTTTTTAATAGTGTTTACAATTTTTAGTCACATTTTTTGCTGAATAAAAAAAAACACCGATTACTAAATTGACAAAAAGCAAAAGAATAAATACTTATTGCACTTGTATATTTTTATTGAACACTATGTGAGTTTGTAGTTTACAAATGATGTGTATATTATTTTATTCACTGTTTTGCATTTATTTTTTTAATAAATGTGATTTTGGAAGATTAAATAAAAAATATTAAATTAAAAATGAATTGTAATTTATAATAAATATTACAATTTGTTTTTTACAAAAAACTGAACCCTTCCCGTTCCTCATACATATATCTGTATTTAAAATTTTTTCAGAATATCAGTTATTAGATAAATAGTATTTGCACCTGTATATATGCATATGTATGTATTGAATTTAATTTTTAGAATGCATATTTACTCAATACTAAATTTTTATTGCAATAATTATTTCTGGATATATTCATATCTAGAATTGATATAATGACATGCAAGCACACACGCACACAAAAACACAATAAATATTTCATTGCTACTTTATTTAGTAATGAAATATCAAAAATAAAAGTGTTTCACTAAACCACCCTGATCTATACATGCAATTATTTTTAAAATAACTTATAATATTTTCAGAAATAATAAAAATATATAATAAACAGTAAAAATAATAAAATAAACAAAGAAATTAATATGAGAGTTTATGTATGTATTTACTAAGCAATTATCTATAAAATGTTTTAAACTTATACTGTTAGTAATATAAATACAATGTCTATTAATTAAAATAGATTCCAAGATACTGAAATGTTTATGTAAAAGTAAATAATAAGTGTTATATTAATTATAATTTTTTTTGTTTAATTTATATTAATTTCATATATTTAAAAATAATAAAAAATAGAATACAACCTTGTAAATGTGTATATATGAGAATGTATTTACCCACATACATAAATAACAATAATACAACCATAAGTTTTTGATAATTGAAATAGATGAAGACTATGATCCTAAGTGTAACAATAAAAATGATAATAATATTCAAAAATGAGTTTTAGTAAAATATGGAAATGGATTTTAAAATATATATAAAGCATTAAAAAGCAATGGACAATAGAAACATAATATTTGTAAATGTATAAAAATATATATGTAATATACAAATATATAAGATGAACATTTTTATGACAAAAAAACTAATGTATATATTTTTTTTAACTGCCCTTGCATAATAGCAAGTTTTTTTTAACCTAAGGTTACATATTTGTTGAAGAAAGCTGATTTTGCACATGAAAGTGTTGTAAAATAATATTCATTATTTTAATATATTTGCAGATTAAATATTTTTCTATATAGACAGAGTAAAAAAGAGAAAGTTGAAAAAATCTATTCTGAATTACATAAATGTATTAAATATGATAGTTATTTATCTAAAAATAAATGTTAAAGCATTTAATAGAGAGTGGTCGAACAAATCTCAAAATGTTTTATTTTTTTTACAATTCAAATAATGTCAACTATGCTTACACATCTTGCATATCTAGATTTTTATTGATTCAAATTTTACAATTATCATAGATCAATCAGTTACAGATGTGTATTACTAATGCTGTAAAATATTTTTTTAATTCCAAACTGATAACACATTATCAGTAATATGTTTGTTATTATAAATAGTTATAATAATAAATAATAAATTTTAAATAAAAAAGAGATATTTTGAAAGGGTAGATAATACTCATGAAAGTGATTATTTTAAAATAATAATAATGATTCAATCTAAAATGTGTACCCAATAACAATAAGCTGGTTTATTTAAACATTTGCTTATTTCTAATGATGTATGTGTAAAAAATATATATACTATTTAAAAAAGCATTAATATAAAAAAAACATTTTGAATCTGTAATCTTATTTCTAATTCACAAAATAAAAATCTACAAAAATCTTTAATAATAAATTTATTAATCTATTATTTGTTTTATTGTCTGCATAAAATTGTATTCTGAAATTGTACAATATATTTATTTCGAAAACCATGAAGTACTGCTTTATGGACATATATGTGTTTATAAAATAAAATACTCTAAAAATTGCAAACCTTAATCAGTGGCTATTTGTAACTCTGGTATGCACACGAATGAAAAGTCTGTTTTTAATGTTACATTAAATTACAATGAATAATAATAATAAAATTTAAGTTATGTAAAACATTAATTAAATATTTGTCATTAATAGTCTTGAATAATCTTGAGATTTATTTAAATATAAAATTCATTCTTTAATATATAGATCGGAAGATATATATATATATATATATATATAGAATGAATATTTATATGTTAAATATATATATATATAAGGATAAATGAACTTATCAGCCTTGGCTAACTGATCAAACCTGGAGCCAGATGAGGCTATAGTCTTAATTCATGTAATTCTTAAGCCTAAGACTTGAACTTTCTCCTATCCACTGAATGAATATTATATCCCATCTTCCATCTAGTAATAATTTAAACTTTGACTATGTAAATCTTTCATACACCCTATGTATTTAATACATAAATTTTGTATTGGTTCCATACTGTACAATTGATTTACCTAAATATCCTAATTAATGATTCTCAATAGTCCCTTTTATATATCAATTTGTAAATATTGTTATGGTCCTCATTGGCCTTTGTGCCAAGATAGTCATTAATGAATGGAATTTCTAAACCTTGTATATAGGTTTGACTTACTTTATATCCCTAGCAAATTATGCATATGATGCAGTCTTAAGGCATTAGTGTAATCTTTGATTTTATTTATATTTATTTATTTATGTTTCTTTCATACTTGCATACTCTGAATTGTAAAAAGATATTTTATCATTAAAAATAACTATATGAAGTTATATGTAGTCGATATCTGTAACACGAGTCAGATGAATTGTAAAGTAAAAAATGAAGGATATATTTAGTACTAGAAATAATAGAAATAAATAGTTTTAAGCAGTAATGTTATAAATTACAGATTCATCATTGTTATAAAATTTGTTCTTATAACTTCTAAAGATGGGATAAATATACATGCCAACTAGCAAAAATAATAAAGAAGATATGAAGATCAAAAATAATTATTAAAAATAATTAAAGAAATTACTACTATTATTATTATTAATGATAAAATGCTGATATATTTTTATAAAAAAATAAAATAAAAAATACTTAATTTAAAAATCATAACAGAATAATATAGAAAGCATAAAGTGATAAAAATAATTTCAATGAACTTATGTATAAATTCAAAAAAAAATAATAATACCATTAAAATGCATATGTGTACATTCGAAATTTGGTTTACAATCATTAATGATTTACTCAACAGAATTGAAGTGAAATTTTGAAAGAATAAGAACTTATAAGCAAACAAAAAAAAAAATGACTATTAGTAATTTTAAAATTATAGCAATATTTTTTTTTTATTTTCAAATTATGTCAATTTAAATGGAAGTCAAGAAATATTATAAATATATATTAAAAAGCCATCACACAGATGAAAAGTCATAAGATAAATAAATAAAAATATGAAATTTAAAAAATTTGAATTAATTTTGAAATGATTATAAGGTGAAAGAGTGAGTGAGAAATATAAATCATAAAGTAAATATAATAAATGAATTGAGATGTGTAGAAATGAATATATATATCTCTAGAGAGAGAGAGAGAGAGAGAGAGAGAGAGAGAGAGAGAGGGGGATTTTAAAGTAAAAAGGTATACAACATTCCAATTTGTAACTTAGAATAAAAAAGCAGTGTCACAAGAATAAAATGGAAATTGAATAAAAAAAATATAGATTACCAATAGAGTGCATAAATGCTTAAAACATTGGGGAAAAAACTTGAAAAGTATAAATGTTTACAAATTTTGAAAATTTTTATGTTAATATAAAAATAAAGTAAGGTAGAAGAAATACAAATAGATTACATAATAATGGAGATTAAAAACTGAGATAAAATACAGAAAATGTATTAATTTGTTATGAATTACTAAGGTAAGGAAGATATCAGCTAATAAGTCATTATTGATAATTCATGTCCAAGTAAAAATATTTTTTCAGAAATTATAATTCCCTCAAAGAAAAAGCCTAATGCAATAAAGTATAAAAATTGAAGAGAAAAAGTATATGTTATTGTTATAGTGATGGTTTGTTAACAAATATAAATTTTTAAAAAAACTATTTTTTTATTGATCATGAATGACATTTAATGGAATTTTATTGTTACATATTCTAAATATAAAAAAGGCTTGGATTGTAAGAAAAGAGATCTATTTGACAATTTGTATATGAATTAGACGATGTTAATAAGAATAAATAGTCTGCCTGCCAAAAGATAGCTTTATAAATGGATATAGATAGTTAAGGTTATTATATTTTCTCTTTGTTTAATATTATTTAAATGAATTTTTATAATAGTGATAGAAAGGTTTATAACATCAGTTTTGATAAAGATATAACAGTATTAATTTACTATATGAAAATTTTTAGACAACATAAAAAATATAAAAAACATCTATAGAGATTTCAATCAGAAGACAGATTCAGTAGTGGATTTCTTAAGCTCTTTAATTATTCTACTGTAGTTTCATATATTTGAAAATCATTAATGACATAATTCATAGTTGTGTTTATTCCCATCTATATATATATCAGTACTTGTTATATTCCAACTATGAATAACTTCAAGACAATGAGTATGAATTGTTCAGAATTTGTAATGATACTTCATTTACATTTAAGGCGATGAAATCTAGATGATTTTGTAGTTCTATTTTAAAAAATAACTATGTTTGGAACATTGTAATTGCCATAATTCTTTGAGAGTAGATTTTTTATTTGAATATCAAAAAAAAATATTAATTTTTAACAAGTCCTAGATAGTAAAACTATATAGCAAGTTATTTGGCAAGTTTTATATACTCAGATTTTTGTACATTTTCTGTGATGAAACTTCTCTTTTATAACTGATAGAGAAATGTGTAAAAGAACAGGAAGCATGTACCAGTGATGTTTATTATAGTAATATTTAATTGAGTATTCAGAATTTTAGTATATTTTTTCCCCAAATCAAGGTAAAGTATTCATCAATACAATCTCCAGAAGATCAGCCATTTTTCTAAAGACATTATTTTTTTTAGATAAATGAGAAAAATAAGTTAAAGGTTAGTCTATAATATCACAGAGCAAGAATATGCTTTATTCCATCAGATTTATTGTTTGTTTAAATGAAAACTAAAGGAACCAGTTTTTATTGAATTGGTAGTAAAGTATCAATATTTTAAAAAATATTTCCAATCTTTTTATATCATTATAGAGACATTTTTGTAGTTCTGGAAAAGATTTTTTTTGTAAAGCTAAAACAATATCATCAGTATAAATGAATTCAATGCATTCTATATTTAAAAGATTATTGATGAATATCTTAAATAAATTGAGTGACATATGTAATTTTTTATATCCACTGAATTATCATTTAATGTCATTTGACATTTTATTGGAGAACAGTCTGCTAAATACATTAATAGTTTTTCTGCACTCAAGGATTCCAGAAATTAGAAGATATTTTTTCCATATAGAATAATGAGCTGAAATTTAGTCTTTATCAATATAAGTTATTAAAGTTAAAACTCATAGCAGCTTCTTTTCTGGCATAAATATACCTCCCCCCCTCTACATGTGTACAGATCTCAACTATTTGAAAAGTTCTAGATAACATAATTTTTTAAACAGCTTGAAGAGACAATACCAATGAGTGATAATTTTTTGAATTCCTGTTGAGTTTATTTAATTTTAAGACTGGCAAAGTTTACTTTTTATCACAAATTTTCGAAATAGTTTTCATATAAATAATACTATTGAATAATATTTTCAACCACAATTTAGTTTTAGATTTAAAATCTATAGAAATATGCTATGCAATATTAGGACTTTCCCTTCACCAATATTTATTGTTTGTATTAGATTGATATTAGAGTAACATTCTGTAGAAGAAATTTGTAGTTCTGTTCTGAATATACATTTTCTCATTCAATCAATTTTGGATTTAAAAGTCACATAAATAAGACTTTATATCTCATTAACAGTAACATTAAATGATTTTATAATATCAAGCTTATATTTAAAATGACAGATTTTTGGACTAGATTTTGTAATGTTTTGTTTTTGCAGACTGTATCAACTTTAATAATATGATCCTGAGATTTAATAAGTTTTTCAATTTCTGAACTTTTTATAGCCAAATATTGGCTACAGAAAGTATTGCTGGTTTTAAAGCAACCTAAAGTTAATTGCTTTTACTAAACTCAAAAGTTGATTTATTGTAAAGTATTATTATAGCAGTATTGATCCTATCATAACAAAAGGGTGTAGGAATGTATTAATATTCTATTAAAAATATCCAATATATTGATTCAATTTAGTTTCTATTAAATTCCATTTCAGAATATAATAATGTTCAGTTATAATAATATGAACTCCAATAATTATTTGATATATTTATATTAACTAGAAGGGAAATGATACATTATCAATAGATCAGCAACTAATCAGTGAATTAGTTTTGTTGAAACAAAGCACAAATCAGATGTAATATTTATTACCTGTTATATCTGAAACTTTTCTCCTTGCTTGGTATCATAATTTAAATGCATATTGTTTAAATGCATCCATTTTAAAGGTTGACAACCTGCTTAATTCTCATTTGCATATCCTCATATGCTATTACATAAATTAAAACTTACTATAAATATAAAAGATTTAGAAAGATCTATAATAAAAATATAAGATCAGTATGTATTGGAAAGTTTATAAATATTGTATTACAAATTTTATCCAAATAGTGATTGCAGATACTGGCAATGAATTTAAAGGAAATGTTAAATAGAATTAATGAAATTTGTAAAAAAAAAATTAAAGTAATATAGGCAACTCTATAGCTACATCAATATCTTAATGATATAAAAAATCATTCATAGTTAATGATATATATATAATTTTTTGTAGTTGTAAATGTGTGTGCCCTATAAAGAGAAACTTTTTCTTTCCTTTCTTTATTTTATTTAGCTGATTGCACTTTTGGTGAAGAGCAACACACACACACACACATATACATATATATATTAGAAACCAGTCAATGCTTAGAAAATCCCAATATCAATAAAAATCAACAATTTCAAACTGTTGTCAAGGCAACCTTCTTTTTAGAATAAAGGAGGAATATGTAATATAAACAATATATCTGTTAATTAAAAAACTATCATAATGAGAATAAAATAATAAATATAATGGTAGTTAACTATTATATAAGTCTTTCAATTGGCAAAAGTGCTTTAGGTTAATTCCTTAACCCTTTTCAAATGTTATTAAATTCAAAAAACAAAATGCAAGCAAATGTCATCAACTAAAATCCCAAGAATCCTGAATTTCAATGTTAGCAGCTTGTCTAGTAATTATATTCATTTTATTTCTATTTATTAAAATTGCTTCCTTAATTTTTCTTTATTACTGTTTCTCTCATCATGAAGAATCTTAACACTTTCAAGATCAAACTTAAATTTATATTTACATGACTTTTTATGATCCAAGAAAACTGAAGCATCCATTAAATCATTATTAGTTTTACTTTTCACATGCTTGAATAACAATTCATAATCCTTTAATCTTATTTACAATACTGTACTTCAATTCAACTATATATGATAACATACATCCACAAAAAATCTGATACCCAATACTGCTATTTTGCTTGACAGATATGATACATTTAAAATTATTAATTAACTTATTAATGTTATTTGTAATATAAAATGAAACATTAAGTACATCATTATATATATCCTTAAAAAATTTCACTCTCACATTTGAAACATATGGAATAGATATTCATTTTTTATTAGCAATCTTCAACTCCTTTAAATCATTATAACTCTTTTTAAATTGACATAAAGTATTTTTAATCTGTTCAATCTTACAACCATCTTCAAGCAATTCCTTGTCAAATATCTCAACATTTTTTTAATTTATCACTTTGGTAATGATATAATTTTTCATTATGAAACAAAAAAGATCTAAAACTTGCTATCTTATGCGTAATTGGTACTTTTGATTTACAATTTATATATCCCATTTTTTTGATGGATTATATATATATATATATATATATTGTAATGGCTCTAAAAACCACTACTATGACTATAATCTTTTTTAAAAATTAATCTTACAACCAACAACTCTACAATTAGAAGAATAGTTTGCTTTTCACATTGATAATACTAAAGTTCAATAACTTAATTAATAAATGAAGTAGCTCTCACATATACTGAACAAATTATAAAACCTAATATCAAATTTTTATAATTATTAAATATATAATTCTATGAGATTCTCTTAACTACTTTGTCATAAAGAGCTTCCTTTCACCACCCAATGCACATGGTTTCCTTTAGTTCATGTAAATATACATAGAAATGAAATCTCTAGACAATCTTTAAAACTAATGTCAAATTCATCTTGTCATATTATATGTGTTATTAGCAACAATGCAACTTTATTATCATAGTAATATTATAACTTGTTATAATATAATATACTCAGTTCTCTATAAAGAGGCAAAGATAAAATGTGATGAAAATCTGATATCCCAATAAGTAACTTAAACGATTTTCTTGTACAGTTAACATCTCACATAATTAAAAACTCTATATATTGATACATGAGTTTGCTGTTTAGTAAAGATTATATTCCAATATAATTTCTTTAAATAAACAACGAAAGAGTTCAATATGAAAGTTAATTATATGGATTTTAGTCATCTCATCTCTGAAGCTGGAAAAATACATTTTCTATATTTTTAGTTCCAATTTTTTAATTTGTTATAAATCAATAAAAATGTCTCACCGTAAATATAAGATAGTACCGGTATTTTGAGAGCATGAAATTTAAGAAACTTTAGAAATATTTAAAAAATTTCATTGCAAAACTATATATATTATTTTCATTTAAGCATTTTAAAGAAAAACAATCACTATAAATGTAAATTACTTTTTCTGTTCTGTTAAAGGCAACTTTAATATTATATATAATTTAAATGCACAGTTTGTAATTAATGGGAAAAAAAACATATTGTAAGTAATTGAAAAGAGAATATGTATTTATTTTTAATACCATTTATTTTTTATTTTAAAATACATACAATTTTTTGAATAAATAAGACTTACTTTAAATTAATCAAGAAATGTTTACATGACTCAACTTTTCCTGTAAGTTTCAGGTATAATTAAAACAGCTTTTCAGTTTTGATAATTTTAAAATAATAAACAAAAGGAATGTGTTATCAGATTCTGAATTTTAATTAAGATGATTGAAGTTTACGACAAGTAATCATGTGTTAATAATTAATTTGACAATTATTTTAAATGTATCAAAAGTTAATAATATTTTTAAATTAAATCGGAATTGTATTCATTCATGAATATGTATAATAAACATAATCTGTTTCTTAATTTTATATGAAATTTTCAAATACTGTTAATAAATAGTTAGCAATGACCATCTCTATTAGTTATCACAGACATATTTAGAGATTAACAAATCTAGTAAGTTTGCAATTAAGGGTGAAACCCATTTTAATCTAAATGTAAAGACTGACTCATTTACTTATGACTAATACTTATGTGAGGATCTATTTCTAGCTAATTTTTATATCTATAATTGTTTTAAAATATAATAACGTAAAAAAAAAAATACTAATAATATAAAATTATAGAAATGCACTTTTAATTACCTAAATTGTAATTATTATTCTTAAATCATTATCTTCACTTACTGACCTACACATTTCCTGAAAAATCCGTGGCACGCTTTATATTTATATAAAGTCAATTGATAATGATTACAATTTAAATAATTGAAACTTTTTCTGTATAAGTTCGATATAATTACTGTTTTTTATTAGCAATATTATAATTTAAAACTATTAAATATAGTATCATTTTAATGGATAATTCACTATTTACAAACCGCACACATAATATAATTTTAAAAAGAAAATAATTATTTATTAGAAATTTAAAATTTTAAATAAATAACAGTTTTATTAGTATACTAACATTATATTTATAATAATAATAAATTTAAGAATAAATTAAAAGTTTAAAATAGATTAATAAAACTGTGTTTTTATGAGCATTTTTAAATTCAGTGGTATGTAGGGTTAATAGACATAGGATATCAGAAAAGCATATAAAATATTTATCTTATGTTTGTGTGTGTATGTATATATAATTCATTATAGACAAGTTAAGTCTTTATTATGCTATTTCAATAATTTAAAGAAATAATTAATGTTTCAAGTTATTGATATTTAAGGAAAATATTCATTTATTAAAATTTCAACTTAAACTTTAACTATGATGTGAAATTTAATAATAAGATTGTGGTTAATTTATAGAAGCTGCTTATGTATTACAAAGTCCTATTTACATGTATTAGTAGTATTTATTTAGATAACCACAAAGGTATAGCTTTAGCTGAAGAGAAATGTTTCTTATGTTTGTACCTTTCTATAACTGAAAATTTTATAATGATATATTTGTAAAAGTCAACCCACAAAGAGTATAGAGTAGTGTGAAACATAATTAAATAAAAATAAGACAAAATCAGGTTTGGTGTATTTTATAATTCTATATTATATATATATATATATATATATAATATATTATAATTATATATATATATATATATATATATATATATATAATGTAAATATTGTAATCTTGTCTGTATGAAGAACTATCTTCACTATTTTGCCATGTGTACTTAACATATTTTATAAGCCTACAATAAAAAAATAATTTCAATATATTTTCTTATTCTGAAGAAAAACATTGTTTTTTTTCTAAGTAGAATTGCAAATGCTACAAAAATATCTCAATAAAGATATAAGATGGATATAATTACATTTCCAAACTCTGCCATTATTCTCATACAGAGTTTAAATATAAAAAAAAATCGTATATACTGCATTGACTATAATTTTAAATTATCATGTCATATTCATGATTAATCTACTGAGAACATACATTTTTTGTTGATTTGAATGCTATATTTGGTTTATTACATATTCACTTTTGTATAAAACATTTTAATCATTTCTCTATTCACACCAAACTTTAACAGCATTCAAATCACAGCTATGACCCTGATTTCTCTTGTTATTATCAAATACAGATTAATTAAATGCTTTATTAGTAAATAAATCTTAGAATTAAAATGACTCAATACTCATTACTATATAAAAAAATCTGATTAAGCCTGAAACATTTAATTTATTCATCTGTCATAATTATGAGAAAGAAGATGGCCAGAGCTGTGATCCAAGTGCTGTTAAATGTATGTGCAAATAGAGAAACAATCACAAACATAAAATAAAAGAGGCACTGTTAATTATACAAAATAAATATGTAATAAATCAAAAAACTAACAGCATTCAAATCAACAAAAAAATAATGCTCTTAGCAGATTCATCATGAATATGATATGAAAGCATTGATAGTATATTATGTACAATAAATATGATTAAATTTTATATTTTAAACTCTGTATGAGTATTTTTTTCACAATAAGCTGGATATAGCAATTTAAAATGTGTACAATTTAAATATTTTAATTAATATATTGTAAGCTTGATGAATATTTACTTCTCTGAGTAAATATACTTTTATATTGAAGATATTCCTATATTTTTCTAAATGTTTACTCACTTATTAGCTAAGTGTACATTAATTAACAACATTACATGCTGTGTAATGTGAGAGTTTATATCATTGCTGATGTATCATAAATAATGGACTTTATATATGATCCACATATTTATTGCAAACAGTTCTAAGAGGATTTGATTTAATTCATAATAATTAAAACTGAAAATATGCATGTAAGTTAAGAAGCAATAATTTATAGTGTCCTTAGGAGTTTAGATGAAATAAATAGCACCATAGTAAATTATTTATCAGATAAAATAATTTGAAATATTATGTTATTTATAATATTTCCAAAAATGAACAATAAACCTTTATAAATTCAATATCATATGTGTTAATTACTATTCCATATGAATATTGAATGATAATATCAATTATATGTTGTGATAACTTTTATTTAAAACACTTTTGGATAATAAATTCATGAATGATATATTAATTTTAAGCATAATATTTTTTTCTTATTTTTACAAGAAGTCAAAGTTAGAAATCCAAAGCAGAGTTCTTTGTCACATTAGTTGGTCAAGCTATATATTACATGGCATGATCCCAGATGTAAAAATCCTGTTGAAAAAGGGTCAAGGATGTAATTAATTGGACATGATAGAAAATTCAATTTAATAAATAAAATATCATATTATAAGCATTTTAGTATAATTTTTATATAATTAAATAATTTAAAGAAGTTAGGAAATGAAATTTGTTAGATAATTTTCTTATGTTCTGTATAAACTTAATAGCATTCACTTGAGAAAAGAGGAAACATAACAATACCTCATCATTATGATAATACATTCACACCCAGATTTAAATGTCAAGTGTCATACTTGATGACAATGTATATCTCAACTATTTAAATCTGTGCATATTTTTCAGCTTCCAGATTATGTCTATCCTTCTAATCACCATGAGGTCAAATAAGTGAGGTAGACTGGTGCATTATATATATATATATATATATATTATATATATATATATATATATATATATATATATATGTGTGTGTGTGTGTGTGTTTGTGTGCATGTGTCAGCCACATTATAAGCTAATTTAGTTGATACTGAAGTATTGAAAAGTTTAAAGTAAATCCCAGTGTTTCATGTTATTATGCTTTATTTTGTCTAATATGTATGTATAATTGGAACAGAAGTAACTATACTTAAGCTACTAATACTTACAGTTATATATAAATATAATAGTAATTAACTATTACACACATTATTTCAAACTGCAGAAGTACTTTTAGTTAATTACTTAACCCTCTTCAACTGTCATTAATTTCAAAAAACACTATGGAAGTAAACTTTATAACTCAAATCTCAAGATTCCCAAATTTTAGAATTAGTGGCTTATTTATTAATTATATCATTTTATTTCTATTTATGGAAATTTCCTCTTTAATTTTTCTTTTATTATGGTTTTTTTTATTCATGAAGAATCTTAACCTTTTTAAGATCAAATTTAAATTTATATTTACATGTTCTTTCATGATCCAAGAATACTATAATATGTATTCTTCATGTGCTCTATATCCTCACATTTTTGCAAATATAAAACTACATAAAGAAGGAAATTCTTTGTGTAAGCTGTTATAAGAGATTTTAGAATTTGGAAAAAAATACTGTTGCCTCATCTTCTGATTTTGTACATAAAATTAAAAACAAAGTGATTGATGAAAATGATGTCATTGCTTCATTAAATATAATAGAAATGTATGGTTCTATTGGTAGAATGAATTCCATAAAAATTATTGAATATGCATTAAGACATAAAGGGGGTTGTAAATACATTATAATAGTTGCTATTGATTCTTTAAAAAAATTGATGATAATATCATTGCTTCTTTTGAATGTTGATATTATAAAATATGTAAATGTTGAATTATGGGATGGCCTGTTGTTGTACACGTTTCCAATTTTGTTTTGTCTACACATGAGAGTAAAATTATAGATATGTGTATTTTTCAAAAGATTAAGTGACTGATATTTGTGTATGTGGACATACAAATACAAAAAAAAAAAATTGTAGAAAGAGTTAAATAATTTGAATGGGTACAAGTGGACTATTGAAAAAGATAAAAACAAAAGTATTAACTATTTAAATTTATTTATTACAAGATATAGTAATATGTTAAGTTATAAATTAGCAATTCAACCATTGCAAAAAAAGAGGTTTTTCCTTTTGTAAAAAAATTGCTTGAAATTGGTTATAAGATTGAACTAATTAATAATACTTTATGTCAATTTAAAAAGAAGCATAATGATTTAAAGATGTTGAAGATTGATAATAAATAATGGATATCTAGTCAAGAATTGTTAGCCTAGAGGTCAGCAAGCAGTTGGTTGCAGATGGTTGTTGTGGGTTCACCTCCTGGCCGATGCTATAACATATGAAAAAAAAGGATATCTATTCTATATATTTCAAAGGCACAAGTGAAATTTTTAAGGATATGTTTAATGTTTAATTTTGTGTTACAACTAAAGTTAATAATTTAATGAATAATTTTAAAAGTACCTATCAAGTAAAAATGGAATGTTTATCAAAATTTTTATGGATGTACATTATTATATATAGGTGAATAGAGGTTCAGTATAGGGAAAAAATTAAAGGAGCAAGAATTGTTATGCAAGTGTGTAAAAAGTAAAGATAATAATGATTTAATGACTGCTTCAGTTTTCTTGGATCATGAAGGGACATATAAATATAAATTTAAGTTTGATCTTGAAAATTTAAAATTCTTCATGAAAAAAGAAACTATAATAAAAGAAAAATTGGGGAGACAATTTTTATGAATGAAAATAAAATGAATATAATTAAGAGACAAATCGCTAATGTTAAAATTTGGGATTAATGGGATTTGAATTGATGGTGTTTGCTTCTGTTATGTTTTTTTTTTTTAATTTAATGGCAGTTGAAGAGAGTTATGTAATTAAATGAAAATGCTTCTTCAGATTGAAAGACTATGTATAATAGTTAATTACTGTTATATTTATTATTTTTATTGTTATTACAATATTTTTTAATTAACGGACATTTTATTTGAATTACATATATATATATATGTGTGTGTGTGTGTGTGCTTTTGATATCCTCAACAAGAGATTTTAATTGGAGTTCTATAAAATTTAAAATTTTTTTGACTCCAAACAGGATTAGGATTGCTCTGCAGCTGGACTTAACTAATTCAACAAGTCATTCAATTTATTCAGAAAATAAATAACTATTTATTTTTATCTATAGATAAAACAGAAAGTTTTTTTTTACTAATCTGGGGAATAGTGTTTATTTTTCCTCTCTATATAAAAATAATGAAAAATCTGTGCCAATTCATAGCTAATTAAGATGCATTTGTTTCTATATATATTACAAGTTAGAGAATAGTACTCAAATAAATTGTCTATTGCCCTACCATTGCACTACATGCACAACCATATGCAAGATAGAATGATAGATTTGAAAGCTTAATCTATCATATTTTGTGCTTTAAAAATAAAAATATTTTTTATTAATGTTTAATAGATTTCATTGTTTGCTCATGCACCAGTAGTTTTCAAAGAAAAACAAAAAAAAAGTTTTGTAATTAATAAAAAATAAAAAAAAAAAGACATTATGATGTTGTCATTAGTGTATTGTTTTCCAAAAGCATTAGAAACGTAGTGATTAGAACATTTATTTTTTATATTTTTGAAGAGTTCAATTCTTTATTAAAGACAAAATTTTTCACAAAACCATACATTTTTAAATAAACTCTTTTTTTCCTTTAGAAAGTCAATCATAACAAAATTAATAAAATCTCATAAAAATACTCTATCCAGGCGATAGATTTATCAGTGGCTTGATTAAGGCCTTCAATTGTGGCACTATAACCATAGATTTGATTAGTCGTTAACTATACAATGTTGGGTGTTTGAACACATCTGCATAGATCAGTAACTACTAAAGAGGCATTCATTTTTCTCAAGAAATACATGTTGAAATAATTTCATTCTCATATATCATACAAAAAAGGAACTTTTTAAAGTCTTCCTTAACCATCAAGTGGCCAGATATGTAAACAACATAAACATTTTCAATCATACTGTAAATCCACGAGAAATCTGTTATTTTTTCAAAAACATATATTTAAAAATATTATCGCATTGAAAAATTGTATTTAAAAAAAATCAGTTTTTTTTTTTACAAATAAAATTGCAACAACAAATTAACCTAATATATTCTACTTCTAAGAGTTCTTGAATATAAAAAAAATAAATCACTAACTTAAGTTTTCTAAAAAAAAAAACCTAAGATTTATATTTTAGATTGTGCTTAAGTGTTTTTATTTATTATTCACTAAAATAATATGTATAATCCTGAACTTATATTTACACACACATTAAAAGAGGTTGTCTTACCTACAGGTTGAGATTGTTGATAGATTAAGGGTTAAGTGCTATCACACACACATAAACGTATACATTATTATAACCATAAAAACTTAAATATAGACCTGAAAGCTCCCTATCTCATACACACACACACATTTGAAAAAGATAAATGATCTTAAATATTGATATTTTGTGTGAAACCAACACTTATCAGTTGATTGGCACAGATTTCAATCCACTCCAGCTTCCAATTCTTTAGCTATCAATACCACTAAAAATTTGATGATGGAATGCCTATCTGGACTATCTGCTGAATATTGGTTTAGCAGAAAATATAAAATAATTTATCATATATGGAAATCATTTATTTTTTTCACTTGTGTGTGGTCATATGTATTGTTTGTATGAGAAAGAGTGGATAGCTGAAAGCATTTTGAAAGTCAGTGTTCAAGTAGCTTATGGTTACATTTAAACTCCAAGTATATAAATTATATTTGTATTCAATCAAACATTAAAAATTCAGTCTATATCTTTCCCTTCTCTCTTCTGTGGATACATGAGGGGTCAGAATGGTTTAAAGTTTACATGGGTATGATAATAATATTGACTTCAGCAAAAGATTATGGCATTCCATCATCATATTTTCAATGGTATGGGAGACTCAAGAGTTGGATAGTGGAGTAGATTGAAGGCAGACCATTAAAGTTTGAGAATTTGCTATCTTAATATAAGCCAAAAACTGATTTATATATATAATAAATAAAGTTTGATATCTGTATTCGTTTCACAATATATGTAATATACAAATCAATATATATATCAAAATACAGTACAATTTATATAAATTATATTCTTTTAGAAGTACTTTCGACTATACACTTTGTAGTCTTTATCAACTATATAACGTTGAATAATCAAAACGAGACAACCCTTAACAATACCCATAGTTCAATTCAGATTTCCCACAATTCTGTTATCTTAACATTTGATGACTGGCGATTCATTAACATTTGACGATTTCTTGAAAACAACGTAAAATAAAAGAGGCTATGTTGATTTCAAGAAATCATCAAATGTTAATGAATCGCCAGTCATCAAATGTTAAGATAACAGAATTGTGGAAAATCTGAATTGAACTATGGGTATTGTTAAGGGTTGTCTCGTTTTGATTATTCAACGTTATATAGTTGATAAAGACTACAAAGTGTATAGTTGAAAGTACTTCTAAAAGAATATAATTTATATAAATTGTACTGTATTTTGATATATATATTGATTTGTATATTATATATATATATATATATATACACACATATCTGGACCAACAGATGAGTGCAGATTCAGGACAAAATACATATATTGTATATAATTTTTTTTTCACATGTCTGTAGTCATGTGTATTGGTTGTATAAGACAGAGAGAATAGCTGAAAGGAGTTTGAAAGTCTATGTTCTAATTCATTATGGTCACTTCTAAACTCGAAGTATATAAATTATACTTATATTTAATCAAATATTACAAATTCAGCTTGTATCAGGCCCATTCCTCTTCTGTGTATTTGAATAGATAATATCCTATATATGAGAAGTCAGAATGATTTAAAGTCAACATGGGCATAACAATAATATTGACATCAGTAAGATATTTTTGGCATTCCATCATCAGATTTTTAATGGTATGGATGGCTGAAGAGTTGGAGGGTAGAGTGTATTGAAACATGCCCATTAAAGTTTGAAGATTTGCTATCTTAATATAAACCAAAAACTGATTATATATGTGAGTAGGATATGATAATATGGACCCACTAATAAGTGCTGGTGTTCAGCATAAACTGCATATATTGGAGATCATTTATAATTTTCACATATGTGTGGTCATGTCGACTGGTTGTACGAGATAGAGCAGATAGCTGAAGGGAGCTTAAAAGTCAGTGATCATGTTCCTTATAATTAGATCCAAACTCCAAATATATAAATTATACTTGTATTTAATTAAATATTATATTTATTATTGATAAGCCATTCATATAGGGTTTTGAAATTTTTACACAGAAATTCACAAATAACATTATAAAATGAAAATGCATTGTATATTTTTTATAATTTATTAGGGGACTATGCCCCTACGTCTTACTATATTCTGTTATTCTTTTTTCCTAAAGGCAAGAAAATAAAATAAAATGCTGATTATGACTTTTTTTAAATTTAACATATATTTTATATGCACACTCTACATTTTCTTTTATTAATTGGGTCATATCAAATTTAGTGCTAGATAAATAATTATTAATAGTTTTTATTACTGATACTGTGTTTCTGCTTAAAAGGTTTATTTTGCAATTCTGAAATCATATATATTAGAAACTTAAAAAATAAGTTACAAAAAATTCTCAGGAATAAATTATTATTTGTCCATGAGGATAAATTCAAGTTCTATATTCCCCCCACATTAAATAAGTCTCTAACTGTTTCATTAAATTCAACTTTTTTTCTTTAATATATATTTATTTAATAACACCAGAACAAATTTATTGTTAAATAAATAATTATTAACTCTTTTCAGAATACTATATATATTTTTTACTACATATATTTTTTTCTATCAGATTATAACAATAATTTATCTTTTATAAGGATGACCATTTCAGTTGCTTAGTAACAATTTGCATCAGGGATTTTTTAGTGAACTATGCCATTTGGTGCTACTTCTGTTTCACTTATCATTTTATACATATAAAATAGATTCATTTTAAATTTATAAATTGAGAAATATATCTGTAATAATTTTATATTATGTGCTTGATTTTAAAAATGATAAAGCATTTGATTTTCTATAACATCAAATAACAAAATACAATAATAAACCATTAAAAAATAATCAAAATATCAAAGTATTATTTTAAAATTTAAAACAAATGTGTTTTTTCTTTTGAAACAAAATTTTAATTATTGAATTTTAGAAAAATAAATAAAGTTATGTGATTCTTCATACTTAAAATATATATTTAAACATTTCAACAAAGAAATAATTAAAAAAATAAGTCTCATTGTAACTCATTTTATTAACAATTAATTATTGTATTTTTTTTTTAAAAAAAAAGGTTTTTTAATGTGTTTATACATTGTTAGAGGTCTGATTTTTATTTGAAAATTTTATCCTCACACATGCAGTGTATATTTATAACAGTGACATAAAAACTACACCACACTGGTATAACAAATAATAATAATAATAATAATAATAATAATAATAATAATAATGTAGCAACTTACTCTATTTGTTAGCAGTATAGTATTGACAAATAAATTGTTTAGGATCTGATTGATGCATAGATACTTGAATTAATTATGGTGTTCTGATCAAATTTATTCAACCAACAATTCCTTAAAAAAATTAATCGTATTAATTTTACAAAAGTTTTTGAGTTAATATGTTATATCCAACTTCTGTCTCATATCTATACAAAAATGACAAATAAATTAGTAACTTGATAAGGACAATAACATTTAATATTTACTTTTAGCATTAAAAAGTACATTTAACATAATATTATTGTTTGGCAATGTTATTCATGTTTATAAGGGTTTAATTATCTTATTAAAAAGTGGTAAATACTGTGATATTATCTGATAAAACTTCAGATAAAAATTCACATACAGAATAATAGATTTTTATTCATTTCAGTCTGTTACAGCTCTAAAATAATATTATTTATTTTACTTATATCAGCTGATCTGCCTGATTATTATTATTATCTATTACATGTAATTTGAATACAAGGATTATATGTATAATATAGATCTAGAGGATTTGTATAGAGTGGAGATAATTAATTACAACTGTAAAATTGGAGTTTGGTGTTTTGTCATTGTTATCAACAAATGACTTGCTCTTGAAATATAATTTATTTCGATAAAACATTAAAAGTAAATATTATTTATAATTTAATTTTTGCATTTTCAACAATGGGTCGTATGTATATTATATATAATAGGCATCATCAAATACGGCTTAGAAACACTATATTTATGATAAAGTCTTCAACCTGCTAACAACTAAACATATTTTTGTCATATAAATCTAGAAAAAAAAAATATTATACTAGCTCCAAGGAGAAAGCATGTTTTAAAATGGCCACATATCTCTTCGTTTGAGGATAAAATACATTATGCATTTACAGGCTGCTTTCAGCCTTTTCTTATCTATTTCAAAAATGGTTAAAGTATTTTATAATTTTTTTAACCAACTTGAAATAATCAATAATGTTTCCAATTTTCTTTTTAATAAAATATAAATTATAGATGAGAGAATGAACTTTATTAGGGTAAGGGGAGGAGGGAGAAAATTTTACAAATACTCAAAGTTTACAGCTAGATTAATTCAATTTAAATTTGATTTTCAGGAGGGAAAATATCCTTTAGCATAATTTTTTTTCTTATTTTTTTTAAAGAAGTTTTATTACAGTAAAAATTATATCGTTAAATATTCCGTGTGAGTGTATGTGGAATAATTTTAAAAACTTTTTAAAAATTTTGAAAAATTAACCAATCAAACAATATTTTAATTATGATTGCAATTTTGTATCATTTTAGAAAGACATCGCATTTTATCATGTTCAAATAAATTTATTTTTATAAAAGTTATCGTACTGGAAGTCAGGTGACGTTTCAGCACGAAAATGACAGGTTATGTACAACAATTCCATTCCATAATCTATTTTTTTTTTTTCAACTAGGAATGTTCTTAAAAGAAACTGAATATTTGATTACCTATTTTTTTTTTTATATTTTCTGTTGTAAAAGACAATTATAATTGAATTTTAAAAAAAACTATCACTAATATTATATATATATATAAATTTAATTAAAAAATATTTTAAAATTTTTTAAAAGAGTATACCATTATTAAAATGTATCACCAAATAACAAGGGTGGTTATAATGAACTTTTTATTTTTCAGTCTCGAAAAAATCCTGGGGTTACTGTTACAAAATTTGTTTTAATAAATAAAATGCATGGTAGTTTTCTTGTTAAATCATCTAGTTGAATTCAATTAAACTAATCATCATCAACCATTATCAATTCATTGCAAGATGAAGGTCGATCTGAGTTTAATCCATCTTCTCCGATCTTTAGCTTTTCTTTTCCACATCACCTCTGCACACTTTCTTATTTCATCCATCCATCTCACATGTGGTCTCTTTCTGGGTCTTTTACAATCTCTTGGAATCCAGTTTAAGATTCCAATTGTCCATGTATTATCATCTCTTCTAGTAATATGTCCAGCCCAACTCCAATCGTTTAATTTTTTCAGTGAGGTCAGTGACACCTGTTTGTTTTCTTACCCATACATTACATTCTTGATCCCTTCTTGTTACTTCCAACATGCACCTCTTCATACTTCTTTGAGTGGTCTGGAGTCTCTGTATTGCTCTTTTATTAAGTGTCCAAGTCTCAAATACATAAGTAAGAATTAGTAAAACAAATTTATTAAAAACCTTTGTTTTCAAACACATATGCATATTCCCTTTTAGTAGCAAGTTATTACTACCAAAAGCACTTTAACCAAGTTTAATTCTATGATTAATTCCATCCATTATCTTTAAATCTGTATTAATAATTTGACCTATATATTTGTAGCTGTTAACTTCTTTTAACTCATCATAATCAATCTTTATTTTCATATTAAACTAATATTTGTTTTATTTAACTCGAGTGAGAAATTGTTTAGATGTCAGTATCTCTTAAATCTATCATGAAAAATTGTTTAGATATCAGTATCTCTTAAATATATCACTTTTTCATTTCACTAAATCACACAGAGCATATAAAACTTTATCTGAGAATAGTAAATGCACTGTACTACAAACAATTTTTAAATTCAACCGTATATAAAAACATAAACAAAGGAGATCCTTTGATTCTTGTTTGATGCTTAAAGGAAATAAACAGGACAAATTCCTAATGTTCACTCCATACATTATTGTTGCTATTACAACTATCTGATGATAATTTATATCTCTAACAAACATAGAAGAACTGCTTATTAACATGAATTATCCAGAAAAATGAATTTACTTTCTTTTCCCCATAAAATTAGAATAAGAAATATCATGGATTTCTTTTTCCAAATTGGCTGATAGGTCTTAAGTGAAATATATATTAAGATTTATTGAAGGCATGATGAATGTTTTTGAATATACATTTTTTTCTTATAGAAATTTACAAAAAATGCCAGACTAACTTAAATTTTGGCCCTTATTCATAGAAGATCATAGAATCATGAGCCATGACAGCAATCACAGGCTGAAGATAGAGAATAATAAAGACTCCCTGGTTGGAAATCCAGATTTACATTTAATGGTCTATTACTTAGATGATTACAACTATATATCACCTTCAAGCAAAGAGAGAGTGCATGAATTAAAAAAAATACTTGTTAAAATTAAATGGGGTATTGTTAGACTTTGTAAATTTGAAAGTAAAGCTGAATATATAATTGATTTAAAAAGTAGATATGTACTTTATTCCAAAGGTATCAATACTAAAGTACAAGTGGTATAGGTTTCATTATAAATAAAAAGTCAAACAGCAATAATGTAAAAATTGATGATATGTCAGAATAGAGTAGCAACATTTTTTATTAAAATAAATGAAAATTACTAAATGCAAATAATTCAGATTTATTCTTAAAAAGGTATTATTGTCATGAAAAAGTATAAAATTATTATATGAGTGTACAAAATTTCTTTGATCAGACCAAGTCACATTTTTATATTGTGATGGAGACATTTTATTTTGAAATGATAAATGAAAAAAAAACTATGAAAGTGCTGGGAGAAAAATTGAATAAGATGACAGAAATGTGATGTTTGATTATTCATATTAAGATAATACAAATAAAAGATCAAGATTATATATATATATATATATATATATATATATATATATATATATATATATATATATATATATATATATATATATATATATATATATATATATATATATTTCCAACAGTTAGTTAAACTTATCTCAGTGCATCCTTCACATTAGTTCAATCCTATCATAACAGTCCATATAATTCTTTCTTTGAGAAAAATACTAAATAGAAATGAACATGTAAGTACCTAAACAAAGTGCAACAGAATTGGATTATTTTTTGACTATAGATAATTTGTACTTTAAGATTGTAATGTCTTCAATAGATTCAATGTAGAAAATGATCATCAATTAGTGAGATATATGTGTAAATAAAAACTAGATGACAGAAATTATTAAGAAAGGCATTATTTATAATTGACATTTTTAATTTTCAGCAAGATACCATTGATTTTAAATTAAGATTTACAAATCATATTAAAATATTAATTTGAAGATAATTCAGTCTTGACTGATATTAATGCCATAAATATCTTTCACAGATTAACACAGTTGAAGAATGTTAAACTCTGGGTGTGTAAGATTCTTGAATCAATTACAGTTCTGGCACAACTTTTTATGAACTCCTGAATAACAAATACATATAATTATTTAATGCAAATTAATAGTTGGTATAAAAAATCCAGAATTTACCATTAACTTTTCTACTGAAACAACATAGAGTATAAAAAATGTAGTTATACATTTTTTTGAGTCATTAAGAATGTCTAAGTAAGTTTTAGTAAAATATTATAAAAAGTTAATAATAATATAAGAAAATATAATTGTAAATTGACAAAGAAAGTTATAGAAGAGAATAAGTGTTTAGCATAGCTGCCTTCCAAGCAGCTGGCCTGGGTTCGCTTCCTGGTCAATGCATTTGACATATTAAAAAAAAAGTGTAAAACAATATACTGATATTGAAAAAAAATGTTTTAGCTATAAAAAGAAAAGATGAAATTATTAAAAAGATAGATAATATTATGAAATATGCTGAAAAGTTCTAAAATAATTATATTGTAATAAAGACCATTAAAATAAAGTATCCACTATGATTAATACAATTTCTGAATATTCAAGTGTTTATGAAGAAGAAAAATGCTCCAAGAAATGATGAACTTATTATTGATATTTTAAAATAATCAGGTGAAAATATAAAAAAAATTGTTGGCAAAATTATTTATCAGATATATTAGTTATAAAAATATACCAGAAAACTGGAGGAATGCAATAATGATATTTAAGAAAGGTGATAAAAAAGATATCAATCTCTTTACAACATAACTACAATTTATCTACAACAAACTTTAAATTTTAACCAATTGAGAAAAAAATATTGAAGTGAAAGTTAGTTTTAGTGCATTTTAAGAAAAGTTATAAAAAAGATTAGTAAATATGAATTGTCATTATGTATTTGGATTTGTAGATTATGAAAAGGTGATCAATTGCATGAGCTTTTCTATAGTGATTAATCATGAAATCGTCAAAATATAGATCCAGAATTATTATATTTTAATAATATTTATCAATATGTAACAACAGTTATTAGATTATATAGTGATACTAAGAACAATAACACTGAGAAGAGTATATAAACACAGTCATTCAATGATAATTATAAGAAATATTTTGTAGATTAATACGGAGAGATAAAAAATAAAAGTAAATGGATATTATTAAACTTTTTACCATTTTGCAGATGATGTATTTGCTTTATGACGCAAAAATTATAATATAAAATTAAGTAAATTAGTCAGAAAAAGAAAATAAAGATTGATAGTCATGAATAAAAAGAAGCTGTTAATTACAGAATCATGGATCAGATGACTTATATAAATGAAAATATAATGGATAAAATTAATCTTAGAATTAAACTTGGATGGATTGTATTTCATAAAAATAATTTAATACTAAATAGAAATATGCATATATGTTTGAATGGAATTGTTTTTAATAAACAGTTTTTACCAGTATGTATTTATGAATCTGAGTCTTGGATACTTAATGGAAGAGCATATAATGACTTTAGATCACTCAATAAAGCATAGACGAAGAAAAAACCCAATAACGTAATTTATGACTGAGAAAACAAACAAATGTCATTAATATTAATAAAAAAAATTAAAAGACTGAACTGAAACTGCCATTGAAAATAGTACTAAAATAGTGTCAATAGATGAACTGTCAGTAGTTTTAAATTGAATAGATCGTAAGAAATATGTGAATTAAATAAAAAAAGTTTGCCAGTTTAATATGGATAGAGAGGCTTTAAGTCAATAAACATCACATGACCACCATCTTAACTAAAGTAAAACTGGAGAAAACATTTTGCACTTGATCTATGGCTAATAATGATTGTGGTGATGATTAAAACATATCACTTAGTCTGCTAAAATACATTTTTAGAAAAATGATATAGTTTAAATAAGCTTCCCTTATTGAAAATTAATTATTAAAAAAGAATTGTATCTGTAGAGAAGTTGACAAAGAAATTTTTTTTAAAAAAAAAATGCAGTGTATAACCTCATATATAAATAAGACATAAATGATTTTTCCTAGTATTTAAAAGTAATATAAATACTTTATTGATGATATTATGCACTGCAATGATCAAAATGTTGGCAGAATATTAAAATGGAAGAAATGATGATACAAAAAAAAATTACCAAATTATTTTTTCATATACTTTATTTATAGACTTTATAATCATTCAAATTTTGAAAAATAAAAAAATTTCTTCCTGACTATTACTAATGATAAGCTGACATAAGTGTAAATTTGCACAAACATGCAACTCAACAATTATAAATTTAATTTCACAGAATAACCCGTTAAATATAAATAATTCTGTGCATAATCATAGAAGCATGATAAAATGGTTATCACTACCACATTTGTAACCCTGGCAGAAAAATTTCAATTTATCAAGAATTCTCAATTACATATGCAATTGATGTAACACACCCAAAAATAGATTTAATAAATCTCACAAATATATATGATATTCTAGAGTCAATTAATTTAAAATAAAAAGTCAATTTTCATTTTTTAAATCTCAAAATTATTTTTATTGGTAATTTATTTATCTGTGGAGGGCACCTACATTTCAAGTATCTTAATCCCAATATAACCACTAAACATCACATGATTACTATCTCATACTAGCACATAATTGTTATTAAACAATTTTGAATCCCAATATAGTTACTGCATATAATTTGCATATAATTCATACATTTTTTCTTAAATATGTTTGGAACATCATTCAAAAATATAGCTTCAATATGTAAGTAAAATGATTCAAGATCAATTTGGTGAAAAAACATTTTCTCATTATACATATAAAACAAATTGGAAATAAAATTTAGAGATGTATAATTTTAAATTCTATTAAATCAAAAAAATAGGTACTTATAAACTCAGCCCGCCTCTTATGAGACCTCTCATCAACAATTGACGTCACTCTAATTCCATTATTTTTAATGTTAGGATAGATGTTTTACGCTTACTAGTTAGGTTTTTAAAAGTTCTGTAAGATGCTGCCCTCTTCTGAATTATTTTACAAGTAAAACATTAATAAACAGCCTCTAAAGCTAAACAAAAAAGTAAGGTTGTCGGTGATTGGCTCTCAGTCGGCTCTCAGACAACAAAGACATTCTGATTGGCTGGAAAGAACAAAGAAAACACCTGATCAAAGAAAATATAGACAAACGCTGAGATTTTTATTTCGAATATGATTTAAAGTATTATAAAAGTATATTTTGAGAAATTACAAATTATTTTCATATAATATGCTAAAAAAACAAAATTATTTTAGAAAAATATTGAAGATTTTAGTAAAACTATTGAAGATTTTAGCAAAAAAAATATTTACTTTTCCATAATATAAAACTGAAAAAAAAAGCATTTATGTCAGACCTCTTTGTTTGTATGTTCACTTTTAAATTTGCCAAAATTGAATATTTTATAATAAATAAATAGCAATTTATTTTTGAAAGAACTTTCGTTCACTTTCATAACCTGACAAATTATTAATATACTTTTTATAAACAAATCTGAAGTGAATTTAATATTATAGGCAAATATATTTTGACAATTGGCTTTGTCTTCAGTTTGTGAGTTGGCCAATTAAAAGCTTTGATTTTTAACTCACACAATCAATAATATAATTAGTGGTTTATGGGTTAAGCTATAAAAAGAAATTGTCATTTTAGATATTATAAAGTTTGAACTTAGGTTTAGTCAATTTAAAATCATATAAAGGATATAAATGCTGGACAAAGTAATTGGTTTCAAATGTACATAAAAGATAAAAGAATAAACTATAAATTTATTAGAGTTACAAATAAGTAAATGTTTGATAGCATTTAAAATTATAATGAAGATCAAATTTAATTTTCTAAACAAATATGCATTATATTGATAGATAATTGTTGTCTGTGTGCATCTAATATTATAAAAGCAATTATTATTTCTAATTAAATCTTAAGTTATGTTTAAAAATAAATGATTAATATTTATTTTATGAATTTGATGATTAAAAAATCATAAAAGTAATATCGAATTTAGTTTGTATAAAAAATAAAACCAAAATGATCTAAACTAAATTGTATTTTATTCAGTTTCCAAAAGGAATTATTTTTATTGAGAAATATTTTAAAACTGAAAATATTGTTTTAAAATAGATCAAATATTAGCAACTAAGTAAAGATTTTAAAAGCAGAAAAGGTGGAGGGGGGTAACCAATAAACAGTGAGCAGACAATTGCTAAGAAAAATTGAAGTAATATTAAAATTGGAGAAAAAAACATAGATGAAAAACAAGTAACTTGTTTTGTTTTTTTTTTGTTATCCTAAAAGTGTGCAAAAAATTACTTAAATATTATTATTATTTTGACAAAAAAAAAATAATGAATTTTGTCTACTTAATAATTTAAATGATAAAGCTTCATTAAAATGCAACAGTAAATTAAATTGATCTCTATGGGCAACTCAACAATTAATGGTTCTTGGAAAATTTCTTGAAATCATTATATGGAGAAAATAATATAAAATGAAGAGGAAAAATTGTATGTATATCCCAAATTGTAACCAAGGAAGAAACTCAGTAAAAGAACACTTTGGAAGTAGTATGTTTCCACTGGATTTAATTGATAAACGAGTTGAAGTATTCATGTGCCATATGAGTCAAAATAATTGGACAAGAGCAAGTTGTCAGCCAGGGATAAATAAAAGGCAATTTATTTCTGACAGAGATAAGTATACACTTTTAAAATTATCTAGAACTAAACTAGTAATAGATAATAACAGAACTAGGTGTGAATGGAAAAGTATACATTATATTCAAAGATAAATCTTTAAGCATGTTTGAATAAAATTTCAATTAAAGAAATGATTAAAACTGAGCAATATTAATTTTAGTAATACTTTTATATAAAGTTAAAAAAAAATTATACTGAGTGTTAATATAGGTTAAATGATGATTATATTTATATGTGTACTGAATAACAGTGGTCTGTTAGCGTGAATGAAAACATCTATTATCTGAAAAAAAAAATATAAAACCATACCAGAAAATATTGAATAAAGAATAAAAAACGCAATGGAGAATAAATTGTTGAATAACAGATGAAATAAACTTTAGTGCATTATGAAATGTAAACATATGTGAAAGATAATATTACTCTACTGTTCAAATGAAAATGGAAAATGTTTTTTTAATAATAATATTAATTAAAATAAGTAAGGAATCATTTGAATACTAAATCATTTATTACTAGCGCAAGGAGTATTTAAATCAAACATATGAGACAAGTTGCACATAAACTTTAACTACTAAAGGAAAGTAACAAAAAAACTGCTACATTGTCAATAACCTGACATCATATAAATTTTGATAGTTGTAATACTCTTCAGATGAGAATAAATGGAGCAAAAATGATTGTAATATTAACATGCAACTAGTGGAGTGTTTGAAACAAGTGTTTGAAATGAAAGTGATAATAATGTTGATCCTGCAACCAGTCTGAATCCTGTGGAACGATTGTAATTCCAGTAAAAGTTAACTTTTTTTTTGTTTGTTTGTTTGTTTAGGAACTTAAAAAAAGAGAGAAAAAAAAGATTGCAACATAATATTTGTGTGTGTGTATTAATTCCATACTTTAAATATAGTTGTTATTACAATAGGGGAGAGGGGTTGTTCAATAGATAGTAAAATTAATATTTGATTTAATTTGGTTATCTATGCCATTAATTATTTTAAAAGTTATGTTTTTGTCAAATAATGTTATATAATTAAAATCAAAAGATAGGGTTAATGATTTAATGAAATGTATCATAAAAGTAGTTGGCAATATGTATATGATGAAAAGGGAACAGATTGGTGTTTAAATGTACAATATTGAAAACAATAAAAGATGCTATTTTAAATTTGATCTTATGTTTTACGATGAACAATTTAATATAGTTATATGAAATTATAAGTAATTTTAGTTTGTAATTTGTAGAACAATTAGTTATAAAAATGATATCAAACGAATATAAGTTAGAAATATGAAGGTAATAATTAAGTTGTTATATAAAGCAGAGATAGGTAGTTTATTTAGAATACACCAAAGGGTGGTCTTTTAATATTTCACCGAATCTTATAAATTATAGATTAAAACTATTGCAGGGAGATATAAGAGTTCAGATTTAATAGTACATAGTATAAAATTCTTATTGGTTATATAAATTCTTATTGGTTATATATATATATATATATATAGAAAATAAAACTATAGGAAGATGGAGTTTGAAATCGAAAAACTAATTGATGATTTTATAATTATTATCATAATATCTTCTTAGAAAAAAATAAATAAATAAAGATCAAAGGATGAATATTATGGTATCTAAAAATACACAAAAAGTGACATTTCACCATATTATAATAAGATTATTGTATTGAAGCATGAATACAATAATTATTATGTTTATTTTGTCTTTCTAATTCAACACCTAGTTGTAAAAAAAAAAAAGAGGAAGAATGATGACCTAAGGAAAACATCTGCTTTGTGATAACAAAAAAAAAAGTATATAAAGGTAAATATTACAAGAGCACTATATTACATAAAAAGGTAATACTTTTTTTTTATTGTGAATAGCTAAAACGTAAATAAAAAGAAATGGAACTTTTTCATTTTTTTATAATATTATATTATATTGCTATATAACTTTATTACTATTGTTATTTTAAATTACCTGTTGGTTAAAATATATATTATAATATTTTGTAAATAATATGATTAAAGTTGTTTTCAAAGTAAACTTGAGTTTTAAATGTTGCATTTCTTTTGTGTGAGTCATTGTCACTACATCACATGAACTCAAAGTGTACAATATGAGATGGAAATAAGAAAGTAATCCAATTTAGAACAATATAACAATCAATTAAGCACACATTTCTTCAAAGAGATTTTAACTTATTGTAAGCTGCCTTGGTTGATGATATTGCAAATTATTAAAATATGCTTATTTATAAGGAATTAAATTATGAATTACTTATTATTAAAAGTATCACATATAATTACAATTTAGATAATATTAGTTTAATCGTAAATATTAAGGAACTTAAATATTAAGTAGTAGTACAATTGTAATTATAGATTCAGCTTATAAGTCTTTTCTTAAGTGACACTAAATCTCTCTTAATATTTTATAGGTGGATCAAATAACTAATTAAAAATCAATGATTATCTTAAGATCTCCTTAGAATAAAATTATTATTATGATTATTGCTAATTATAAGCCTATAAAATAATAAGGATAAAAGATCTACATACAATCAAATGATAGTATAATTTATTAATTAATTTAATTGAAATTTAATAGTTATAGATGTTTTATTATATTCATTTAAACATTGTCATTAGTCATGGGAGTATTTAGATATTGAATAAGAAGGAGTGTCTAAATATTCTTATGCTATTGGATAAATACTTTAATATTTATTTAATGTTGAAGGGTACGTAATCTAGTTGATAGGATAGGAGAGTCTCACAATTATTAATATTGACCAAAGATAGTTGGGAAACTAGTAAGAGTCTTAAGGCTGACCTAGAAAAAGTCATAGGATAACCTAATGTAGGGACTTTGCTTCTCTGCTAGGGATCATTATGCTATTAGCAGGACATATATATATATATATATATATATATGTGTGTGTGTGTGTGTGTGTGTGTAATAAACAAAGTTTGATATCTGTATTTGTTTCACAATATATGTAATATACAAATCAATATATATATCAAAATACAGTACAATTTACATAAATTATATTCTTTTAGAAGTACTTTCGACTATACACTTTGTAGTCTTTATCAACTATATAACATTGAATGATCAATTTGTACTTTTGATATAAATGAAATGTATGGATCAATAGATAGAATAGAGTCAATTAATATTATTTATAATGCTCGTTTCAAAAAATATAAAGTCTGATATTATAAATTTTATTATAAAAGTATTGCAGTTTATTGATAAAAATATTTATGTTAATTTTAATAATGAATATTATAAAATGAATTTTGTTTGGCCAATGGGTCTTCCTGCTGTTGCTCAAATTTGTAATTTTGTTATATCAACATATGAAAGTAAAATTTTAAAACAATTGAAATATCAAGAAATTAAAGTATATTATAGATATGTGGATGATGTTTTTATTTGTGGAAAACAAGAATTAATAATCAATTTATTTAATGAATTAAATGAGATTAAGGATATAAAATGGGTTATAACTAAAGAGAAATACAATTCCATAAAATTCTTGGATATTCAAGTTACACTTAATAATTACAGTATGAATTACCTAATGTTAATTAAACCAATTGAAACTAGAGATTTTATTCCATATGAATCACATGTACCTCTGTGTCATAAGCTGTCTGGATTGAAATCATTCTTATTTCGAAATGAAAAAATATGCAAATATTCTAGTGATAAAATTAAAAATGTACATTTATTTGTTAAAGACTTGTTGAAAATTGGTTATTACAAAAATGCTATTGCTAATATTATTAAAGGATTTAAAAGAAATCAACACTATAATAAAATTAAAAATAAAAATATCAAAATGAAATGGATTTCAATGCCATATATATCAGATGAGCATGTCAAGTTTATTAGAAAAATTTATAATGGTTTGTGTCATATTGTTTTTTTCTCTACAAATAACATAAATAGATTACTTAATAATTCTAAAATTCAAAATTCAAAGTTTAATCAAAATTCTATTATATATAGATTGATATGTGGATGTGGCATACAATACATTGGTGAATCTAAGTGTACATTTGAGAAAAGAATAAAAGAACATATGCTTTTATATAATAGAATTCAAAAAGAGAATCAATCTGGAATAGATGTAAATAAACCTTCATCATCTGTTATATTTGATCATAATAAATCTTGTCAATATGGATTTAAATTTGATTATAAAAATATGAAAATTATTCAAATTGAACATTGTCATAATAAATGTAAAATAAAAGAGGCTATGTTGATTTCAAGAAATCGTCAAATGTTAATGAATCGCCAGTCATCAAATGTTAAGATAACAGAATTGTGGGAAATCTGAATTGAACTATGAGTTTTATTAAAGGTTGTCTCATTTTGATCATTCAATGTTATATAGTTGATAAAGACTACAAAGTGTATAGTCGAAAGTACTTCTAAAAGAATATAATTTATGTAAATTGTACTGTATTTTGATATATATATATATTGATTTGTATATTACACACACACACACACACACATATATATATATATATATATACTGATGCTGGAAATATAGTACATATTTCTGCTTAACTTAGTGTCAATGTCATCAGCACTAGTATGGGTTTGAACACAATCTTGTATATTAACTGACACCCATCTCATAATAGATAGTAGTATATTTATAATCAATATTATAATCTTTTATCTAATTTATATTTCATTAATTTATATTTTATGACCAAAACTAACCTTTTTATAATGGTTTATTTATTTTATAATATTTGTAGAAATGTACATTGTGTTTATTTTATTAAATTGGCATTGAGTAAATAATTGAATTCTAGATATCTATAAAATGTTACAAATATTTTAATTTTTTTCATTAAAGTCCTTTTTTTTTTTCACTTAATCAGTTGGTAACATTTTATATTTATCTTTTGATAAATGCACATTAAAGAATCATTTATGTAAACAATCTAATAATTGTAAGGTATATTTTGTAAATTTGTATTTAAATTTTATATCAAATATAAGTTTGAAAATAAGTTACATTCTCTTTAAACTAAATCTTAATTAAATAGACTTTGTTAATATGATGACTGATCAACATAATCATACTTGTTGCTGTTTTTTTTAATTACCAAAATGAACCCTTGGGGCATATTAATGCAAGATTGTAGATTTCCCACCCAGGCACACACTGACCACAGAGAAAGTCATCAGCAAATGTCATGTAGATTGAATCCTAATAGATAAGACTGGATCAGATAAATAATGAAAAATTTTGATAAGAGGTTACTGAAAAACAGTTCACTGAAAATGGTATTTATAGTACATTGTGCCTAAAGAATGAGGGAGTAAAAAAGATCAACCATTTGCTTTTCAGAGCTCTGCTCCACCAGCTCATCATAATGCCATTCCAGTGCTCTCAAAACCTAGCCTGAGACTGTACTGTGTCAAGGAAGCTGCTAAATAATCTGATTTTATAACCAATTGGTTGAGGTAACATCCAACTTGCCACAAGCCTCTGATCCTAGTTTCCGTTGTTTTTAAATCAATGTTAATTTATATTATATATATCTGTAATGTTTATACAACTTAATTTTAAAATGTGTCTTTTAATTTTTTTCTCTTAAATTTAAAATTATTAATTCTTATAAAAATCTCATATTATGTTGATGCAGCAAATTTATCTCCAATTTTTTTGTTGGTTTATTTATAATATTGACTTACTGAAACTATCAAGTATAAAACTTAATGAGCAACTAACATTAAACTCTTTTCCCCTTATTTTCTCCAATTACAAATCATTTCAGGAGACTTATTTCCATTAAATTAATTAATAGAGAGAGCTCATTTAGTTTTATACCTCGTATATTATAAATTTATTTTTAAATGATTGAAATTATTTTAAAAGTTAGGTATCTTATTATTATCTCCAACTTAAAAGTGACCTTGTAATTATCTCTGAGAGAATAATATATTTTATTAAACCATTTAAGTAAAATCTGTCCCAATTTCTGTAAAACAAATATCTTGAAAGAAAATCATTGAAAGCACATCTATTATAGGATGTTATCAATACATTTTTCATACACATATTTTTTGTCAGTAAAATATTAAGATTGTGATTTATCAGTTATTATGCTATATGTTGTCAAACTTCACCAGAAGTGAGTTTGATATTTAATGTGCAGTCTGTCTATATTAATTAAAAGACTGACTTATTTTGTAATCTTCAGTGATGAATTATTTGATAATTTACTAATACATGAAATATTTATAAAGCATGGAAGGCAATTTATTGTAAGTTTAATTTTTAATGCTTGCCTTTCTTTTTATATTATAATTTTGATCCATTCATTAATAACCTAAGGTTTCTGGGGACTTTCTATTATGTCAGGGAGCTGATTATTTTAATCAGGAATTAAATTATTTTTGTTAGTGATACACTATCTATCTATATATGTCTAAGGCATTATGTATTTATAGTTACAACCATTCATTTATTATTATTCTTGCTTTACTACTTATCCCTCAAGACCTTTGGAAATTTAAATATGACCAGTCCAATCTTTTATTTTCCCTCAAAGTAGACTATTTCCTACTAAGGGACCTTTTTTCAGGCATTGCCATTAAAATGTGTATGGGAAGTCCAGCACATCAAATCTATTATTACTATTCAGAGATATGTTTTGGCTGGAGGGCCAACATTTCTTTCATCATCTACCTGTATTTACTAGGAATTTCTTTTAGAAAAGCCACCTATAGGTGCATAACAGACCTCATTTCTTCTTTTGTTGTAATCTATAATAGCATACTACATTCATCATTTTATACCTTTATTTACCAAACTTGAAATGCTCTCTGCCTGTGATAGCACATCCTTCACAAACCAATCCCGTTAATTTGTTAAATCTGATTATTTAATTTAAAATGAACTATTTTGCTTTCCACACTCATTATAGACAACTGATTTAAATGTAATAGTGTTTTAAATACCCATTGCTCATGTCTTGTTATTTATATATAAAATAGATTTATTTGTAATCTCCTACAAAGGGCTAATGATATTTTATTGTTGATTGGTTCTTGGCAGACCAATTAACAAATTTTTACTTTGTTATCAAATGCCTTGCATTTAGCTGCATCAAAAGAAGTATAATAACCTAGTTGTATAAACAAAACTCAACTTATTTTGTATAACAATAACTCAATTTCTTAATAAATTCCTGTAATATTATTATTTTAAATTAGCTTAGTTTGTCATCACTCCAAATCTCTAATATTAATTACCCTAGTTATCTATAATATTTCTTTGGTTTAAATTCATTTTTTTGTAATATTGACAGAAAAAATATAATTATTATGGTTCAAACTATTAGTAATCGATATTAAATCACATCTGTACCATTCTGTAATTGTCAGAATTCACTAAATCATTAATTTCTTATATAAACCCTTTATTATTTTGAGTCTCTTTGTGAACCATGACCTCCAGCTGGGACGGAATAAAACCAAGTACTGCTAGTATCATCACAAACGTTCTCTATTAGTCAGAGAAGCAATAGTTCAGGCAAATAGGTTAGGACTCACCATTCCCCCGACATCTGTATCTTGTGCATGGTTGGATTCTAGGTATTTTTACTTGGATTATTGGTCTTGTTGAATGAATACATGATTTTGACTGGCACAATATATATATAATGATAAATAATATTTTAATAATGAATAATTATAATGACATGTGAAAATTTATAAATCTATTTAAATAATAATTGAACTGCCTTCTAGCTTCTAAGTTCGATAACTTTTTACAATAAAAAAAGAAACACCTCTTAATATCTTTTAGATCTTTTTATGTACAGCCATTCAGAACAATGACATCTAGAGTGCCAATTTAAATCAGTCTTTGTATCTTTAATGTAAATTGATCTTTAACTAACTGATATTAAATGCATAGAGTGGAGATCTTTCACTCACTTCCAAAACTGTTACTGTTCTGGATGGCTGTACATAAAAAGATCTAAAAGACATTAAGAGGTGGTCCACTCTCTTATTGAAAAAGTTATCGAACTTGTCAGCTAGAGGGCCGTTCAATTATTATTTAAATAGATTTATAAATTTTCACATGTCATTATATATATATATATATATATATATATATATAGCATGAAACTGGTCTGGAGATAGGGACAATCCTATATAAAGATGATTGGAATGTAATCTTTTGTAACATTTATCATAAAAAAATAATAAAGCTTGTTTAAAGCTATTAGCACATTCTTTGTTTACATATTTGTAAATGCAAGCTATATAAGTCAAGTGACATATGACTTGATTTTTATTACTATTATTATTTTGCTGATAGGGCATTGGCTAAATTAAATTGCTAAGTCTATTAATATATGGTGTATCTGAATTAATTTCAGGCCCATATGATTACTTCAGTTGAAGCGCTGAATTTAAAGACATATAGATGTTTGAAAATTTAAAATTTTGTTCTTAAAAGTTAACTATTAAATAAATGCTTAGTTTGAGTTGGTGTTTTAAATCTGGTGTCCTAATGCTTCACTAAAGAGAGCCATTGATTAAAACTGGTCTGGGAATGGGAACAATTTTAGATAAAGATTATTTGTTATAGCATTTTATATAAAAATAGCTTGTTTAGAGCTATTAACATAATCTTTATTTTACATATTTGTAAATGTAAGCTATATAAGTCATGTGGCACATGACTTAATTTTATTAATATATATATAATTAAAAAAAATTATAAGCTTTTTGTTGTAAATATTAATAATTCTAATAAGATTTATCTATGTAATTTTTAGACAATCTAAAATAAAATATAAACCTGGCAAAATAACTAAAGCTGACATTGCCAACTGAAATGTTTACCATGTAGCAATGGTATTGATCTGATCCATTTTGAAATTAAACATTCTGCCCTTTTTTATATAAAAGAGAGTCAGGCAAATACTATTATTATATGTGATTGCAGTTCATAATGCTAGTGTTTAATTGGTATTTTGTGGGTTACCCAAAAAAAATAGAAAAATTTCATTACATTTATTGATATTAATAAGTAAAAGTTTTTGAAAATCTTAAAATTAATACCTATAACTTTTTAAGGTAAAATCTTTTTTTATTTTGTGAACATAGTGATATTTACAATTTTTCACACATTGTATATTAATGACTAATTTAATACTCATATACAGATAAAGGCATATACTGTAAGTAATTCCACATTTTGTTCACAAAAAGTCAAAAAGTATAACTACCAGGTATATATATAAATTATGCAATGAAATGCAATCAAAGAAAAAGCTCTAGATGTAAAATAGTAATACAGAGGCAGCTAAGTGTTTTTAAAAAGCTTTCTGCATCCTTATACTCATAGCATTAGAATTACCATGAAATATAAGTGTATATGTACATATAGTTGAAAGATATTCAAAGTTTATGCAGATTAAATATTCTATTTTTTAGAAAGAGGAAAACAACATTCCTTTTGGCTAATATATGCCAGGCTTTTTTTATCTTCTGCTTAGAGTTGGTTTTCTTGATGCACAAGGCAGTGACTAATAAAGGTTCAGATGTATGGCCAGTGATGTTTTGGGGATCCAAGGAAATTTACTTCTGCTCAGGTTTATCTGAGACTCTTCTATAAAGATATCAGTGTTTTGAAAGCCAAATGGAGAGAGATGCATGTGACTCACTGTAATATATGTCATTGCATCTTGTGTGTGGCAATATAATTTTGTATATGGTATTTGGGATTTGATCTATATCAATTCTAGCCTTGGACTTGTTTATCAATCTGTTAGTTGAAGAAGAGATATGGTAACTTACATAATATGTTAGCAAGAGGGTTTTGTGAATATTTTTGGTGATTGAAGATATATAAAAAAGTAGAATCCAGGGTCTGTCATCTTTAGGAAGGTTTGAATTCATCTTACAATAAAATTGTTTAACTCTTGTTGTAAGGTGGTTGAATTTTAAAACTATGCTAGTTGGTCTTTCAGATATTGTTCAATGTTAGCTTTTTATAAAGCATCAAACATCCATAAGAGATGGTTTCTGTAAAGAAAAGAACACAGGCCAATGAATTTATGAAAATACAGAGAGATTAATTTGGGGTGTGTAAAACCTCTAATTTCCAATGGTTTAAGATGCATCTTAAAATTTATATGAGAAATATCTCTCTGTAACTATATATCAAGGTACTTCGATTGATCCTCCACTCTATGGTCTTTGATAATTCTTATTTTAACACGATTTGATTTGTTGTCAAGAATTAAAGATTCAGGACTAGATCTAAAGACATCATATATGTATTGAGTGTAAGTAAGATTGGGGGTATGTGTGAAGTAAATATAGAGAAATAAGCATTCAAAGTTATAAAGATATATAAACTAGACAGAAATATGCTAAGGGATGGACCCAAAGACTAACTTCCAGTCATGTAATGAGGTTGAGTGTTAAACATTGTTATAATGTGAATGAGATTGATTTGAGTAATGTTTGTGAGTTTGGCTTTAATAATGTTAATGAAGTTTTTCCTGTTGATGGAGCCATAAAGCTCCATTATGTCAGGAGAAGTAATTTTAGTTTCCACTCCTAGTTTAGAGTTTTTAATTCAGTTGATAAAGTCAAAGAATGACTTAATAGCATTGATCTGTAAATACTGGTTAAAGCAGTATTATAATGATATATGCCTCCAAAATATAACATTAATTTAAGTAGCATTTTTTACTTGGGCAACTTGGCATTGGTGAACATTCATTGAAGAGTAGCCACCAATGAATATATTTTTTAATATTTGTCTTTCATAAAAGCATTTTTGCAGTGTTTACATAATAACACACTAATGAACTTATCTTTGTTTTGCTTTATATTGAAATTAGGAAAAGTTTTGAATTTTGATTTGTTTTTTGAAAATTCATTTTGATAATAAGGGTGGCTTTGTTCATTAGGACAAATCTATTGCCTTTATTTTCCTTTAAACAAATTAAATCATTTTCCACAAGGAAGCTAATTTGATAGGTTTGAATTGGATAGAGTTTACATTTGTGTGATTAGTTGATCATTATTTGGATTTTCTAAGAGACCCATTTCAATATTGGCTATAAGTTTCATGATTGGTTCATATTATTTGCTGCCAAAATATCTCAGTCCTAATTCAAGAATATTCTTATCATTGGGGATGACATTTTCTTAGTAAGGTTTACAAATATAATTTTTTCATTAGAAGAAACTTTGACTTCATGTTTGTTAGCAAGAAAAGCAAATTTGTATTATTGTTATTCAATTATAGTCTTTACTTTTATATTTATATTACATTCATTTGGGAAAAAATGTGTGTATCTTTGATAATTACTACTAGGTATGTAATTTTAATTTGTAATGCAAATTTTGGTACTTTATTTTGTTATATTACAGTTAAATTTATTTAAAAAGTACATTGAGAAGTCTCATCAAACGCAAACACATATATGCATCATATAATTTTCAGATTCATATGTTTATGATTTTTATTTTAAATATACTAACATTTCAGCTTCATCACAAGCTATCAATTAGGTGAATATATAAAAATAGCAGTAGAGCCATGAAACATTCATTTATAACGATCTTGAAGTTTCACTAATAGAAAAAAACAGGTATGTAAATTGGAAAAAATAAAAAGTCAGAAATTATTCAAATTAATGTGTTTTTGTAAAAAAAAAAAAAATTCTTCCAAATAGGAGGAAGTTTACATATGTCATCACATTTGTTGATATAATTTAGTTTTTTTAAGTTTCTCTCTCTCAGCTTCCATTTTGTAGAGAGTGTTACGTCTGAATAAGATACTGGTGTTAAAGAGAAATAAATATTATGACCGGAATCCATAGCATGAGTGAGTAATGACGAGTGTTGATTAACTACATTAGCATGTCTGTCTCTTCTAATCTACATAATAAACTTTACAAATACCACATCAAATTTCATCAACTCCATGAGCCTCAAGATAGATTGAATCTTTAGACTATGATAGAATGTTACTATTTTTTTGATAAGTAGTATATGTTGTTTTTATATTGTAGAATTTTAGAATATATCCAATATTGTCTGCAGTTCCTTCATTTTATATAAAAAATATAAATCCTAATAGTTGTTTTTTCTCATTTTGTTTCTTACTTTGATTATTTTGGGCTTGAATTAAGGCTTAATGTATATTTTTATTATAACCATTATCTAATAAAAATATTTATATTAATAATTTTTTTTCAGATATAATTTATCTCAAAGGTTAATTGCTCTTGTGAAAAGAGTTTTGCCGACAGAAAAAAATTGAGTTGGATGACAATGTGGTGAAAATTGCTGGTCTGTGAGTGAAGGTTTTTCTTATAATTAAAAATTAACATTATTTTCTTTCTTGGTGATGAGAACATTAATAAAACGAAGTTTACCACCAAACTCTGTTTCATTGTAAATTTAATATGAGAATGGATAGTATTTACACGTGAGAAAAAATCTTACAATTTATTTTTAAAACCTATTATTTGGATCCGATATATAGATGACACTTTTATTATCTACCTGCATGGTAAAAATAAATTATATGATTTTTTTCTCATATATATAATATCCATCTTCATATTAAATTTACAATGAAAACAGAGTACGGTGGGAACTTTTCTTTTTTAATGTTTTTGAAACAAAAAAATATTTTATCCTTTTCAGTTTTCAGAAAAACTATATACATAGACAGTTATATACAATTTTCATGACATCATCATCCAATTCAAAACTTTTCTGAAACCAAAACTTTTTTTACTAGAATAATTAACCTTGCAGATAAATCCTATCTGAAAGATAAATCATATACATATTGTTATTAACTAAAGGTTACAAATAATAAAATTATTCACCAAGCCTTAATTCCAAGCCATGAAATCAAAATAAAAACAAAAAGAAGCAACTGATTCAACTTGTACTTCTTATATAAAAGAAACTGCAGATAATAATGGATATTTTCTTAAAATGCTACAAAATAAAAATAACATTCACTACTTATCACAAAATTAATAACACTCTATCCAAGCCTAAAGATTCAATCCCTATTGAGGTTCATGTAGTTTATGAAATCCAATGCAGCATTTGTAAAGGTTCTTATGTAGGTAGGAGTAAGCATTGCATCAGTCTTTGCAGTTAAACAACATTATCTCATCACCAGAACTTTCAATTAAAGCTATGGATTTAGGTCACAGTACTGATATTTAACACTATGATTCTTTTCAGATGTCTCTCCACAATTGTGAGATCAGAAAAACTATTAATTTACATAAAACCCCAGATTGTATCCATAAATATGATGCTAAATGTAAACTTCCTCTATTTATCCATGCCTAAAGATTTAATCAATCTTGGTACACATGGAGTTTATGGAATTCTGTGTGGCATTTGTAAAGCTTCTTATTATGATATGAGAAATCATTTTATCAGTACTAAAAGAAATGAACATGCTAATCCAGTTAAACATCATTCATCAGCACCCTCACTTCATGTTATAGATTGAGATCACAATACTGATTTTTCTAACATTAAGATTCTATCCAGATATGCCTCTCTTCACCAATGGAAGATTTGCAAAACTATTGACATACATAAAAAAACAAATTGTACCAAAAAATATGATGACATAATTTTCCTCCTATTTGGAATTTTTTTTTTTAAAAAAAAAAAAACAACAACACAATAATCTGGATAGTTTTTGACTTTATTTTATTTTTTCAATTTTATACAGCTGTTTTTTCTATGGATGGAACTTTAACATTTTTATAAATTACTGTTTACAACATATCTACAACCATCTTGTAGTGTTCTATTCATAACCCAGTGCATGATTGTGTGATCTAGCCAAAATGTTGGTATAGTTATAATAAAATGTCAATAATTATGTGCTTATAACGCTCGTTAAAGAAGTTATATATATTATTAAATTTATTTAAAGCTTAGCGCTTTCAAAGCTCTAAGGCTTCATAATCATAGCTGTGTGCCATTGATAGTTATAATAGAAATTCATGCATGGATGAACCTGAAAAATATTTATAAATGTAACCAATGAATATAAGAAAATATCTTGAGAAAAATATTTTCATAATTTGATATATTATTAATAGTTACTATATTTCAAAATATATGCTGCATTTTTAATCATATGAATTTTATTTACAGTTACATGCATTATTTTTTCAATGCTAATAATTTTTAGAACTTTAATATTGTTACTTTAAAGCTCCATTAGAACAAATACATAAAAATCAATAACAAAATATCTCAACTAATATTCATAAAAACTATATTCTCGTTTACAGTTATTAAAACGTTGGCCTTTCAAATGACTTAAGCAGCATAAGTTTATTTAATTGCTATAAATAAATAGTGTGCTTACTTTGCCTGAGGCCTGTTTGTATTTATTTATCTAGATATTTGTTTTCATAATACCTTTATTAAATATTACTGATGTCACACTTGGTTGTTAACTAATTCCATAAGTGATAATATTTAAAATTAGTGCTTTAAAATGTTATTTATTCAAATATTTAAATTAATAAAATAGTACCGATTTTATCATAATTATTGAACAATTAAATTGTTTAATAGTAGTGTTTTTGTATCTTTTTATATTTAATTATTAATAATCAGTTTTTCTTTGCTTGTACTTATTTTTTCTAATATATATATATATTTAAACTTTTCAATCAAACTAAATTAGTTCATTAAATCTTTGAGAATCAAATTATTATTATTTTTTTGGAAAAATTGAAATAGTGATGAAAAGAATATGCAAGACTGAAATGTCAAGGGTTTAGTTAAATATGATTTATAAACTCATAATTTTTTCCCATATTTTTTTTTTTTTTAGAATATAAAATTATTAAATTTTCATCATGCAAGTAATACTTTATGATATAGTTTTTACTTAGTATTGAAACATGGAGTAGTTAATTTCTATCAATGTTATCTGATTGGAAAGCAACATTAATTCCCTTGAAAACATAAATTTATTTCATTGTCTATACAGTTATTGGTACTTACGTATTCTTAAACCTGCTGCTCATTTTGCAATGACAGAATGATGTACCTTTTACCAGTGGGGGTGATGACATATTTGTGAGACAGAATACCATAGTTGTGACTTTTTAATACAGCACCCCCACCCATCCCTCCATATATACTGGAGAAAGGTACAGCAATCTGTCATCACAAACATGAGCATCAGGTCTAATGCTTAAGTCCGCAGTTATCTCTATTCATATTTTTAAATAGTACTATAAATAAAAATAATTAATATTGTGGTAATGGAAATAGCAATTATTTACTACATTCGATGGAGAAAAAAATATTTATATTAACTACTTTAAATATCAGCTTATTTATTTTGTATTTTTGAAAATAAGTATCAGATTATTCTAATATTTAAATTAAGATAAAAAACAGTGGTACATTTCTAACATTATTATTCAAAAAATATACAGAATGTGTATTCAGTGATGATGATGAAATTTAATTACTCCTGACCAAAGTCCAATGTGTGACGATGGTTGGTAGAAAGGTACATGATCTTATAAACAATTAATTATTTGAATGCCTATAAACCTAAAAAGATAACACAAAATCAGTTTTAGCCATTTGAAAAAAAAATTGTAAATGTTACAGAAGTTGAAATATTGTATTTCCTATATATAAATATTTCTGTAATAAAAAAAATAAAAATAAAAATAAAAAATAAATAAAAACAAATCAGTATTTATGTGTACAGACATTCAATTTTTAATATACTGTATAAAAATATTTTCTATTACGTTTTTTTTTTCATACTTCACAAATAATATTCGGTCTTTATGAACAGCTAAGAATTAAGTAAACTGATATTTTAAATATCTATAACATTATCATGAAAAAGTATTGCATTTTAAAATTGACATCTCAGTTTGCATTCAAAAAATATTAAATAAGTAACTTTAAAATATAAAATGCATATGGTTATAATAAATAAAATCAGCTTTTTTAAATGAATAAGTCAAAATTAATTGATTATAATTTAAATAAATTATTTGAACAAAATTGTACAGTAGTTTTATTTTAAAAAATCATGATGTTCATTCATATCAAATATTAAATAAAATATAAATTCTCACATTTTTAAGATATGAAGTTATTTTCAATTAATACTGGGGGGGGGGGGTTAAAAGTTAATACATTTGTAAATTGATAAATAATAACTAATAGTAAGTAGCCACTCATAATTGAGTATGTTCTGAGTAATCCACGAGTGTGCCAAACTAGAAGACTGTGTGTGACAGGACATTTTTAGACTATATTTTCTAAGCTTTTCCACTTATGTAGTAGTCAAGGTGATCTATAGAGTTCCTAAATATGCAATCCCTAACTCATTCAAATGTAATTCCATACCAAGTTATTATTAATTGTATTGCCATGAGCAAAGATCATACTAAGAATTGCTAGTTGTTAAGCATGTCTCCATCACCATTTTTCTAATTCTTGTGCAATTTAAGAAAAAAAGTAAATTGCAATCAGAAATGATGTGTGTGTAGGTAAAAAATGAAAATATAGTTGCACAAATACACAATTTTATTGTTTTAGATGTCCAATGGCATGAGAACTTCATGATGATTGAACTCAATAATAACTTAAAGGACTGAGAAGAAAAAGAGAAAAACAGAAAAGACTGTTATTCTGTCTTAAAAGCAGTAAGAGTTCATGACCAGGTACTGTTTTTTTTTTTTTTTTGTTATTTAAAGTTGACCTTCATATATAAAGATTGTTCCACTATCTGACACCTCTGAAATATTGATGTCAAATTAATGGCTTGTTACTTGGGAGGTAATAGCCAAACACCAGAAGTGATAGAACTAAGTTTGAAATCCAAAAGAGTGAGTTTGATCCCAGAATCTTTATTTTATGACTATGTCACTTTACCACTGCACAGGCCAATAATTGCACTAAAAGCACTACAAATATATTTTAATTAATGAAAATTTTGTAATGATAATTTCATTTTTAAATACTATAGTTATCCTTCAGTTCATTAATATTTGACAACATTAAATTAATATAATTCTAAATACAAAAGTTATGAATATAGTTATTTTTTTAGAAAATTGATAAATATATATTATTTTACTTTTTTCAAATAAAAATAATGTGAATAAGTTTTTAATTGATAGAAATTTTGTAGAAATTTTTATAAATAACTGTATAATCCCATTTACATTCATGCATATGTGAAAACACAAATAGACCAGAAATACATTGTTTATAAACATAAGTTAACTTGAATTTTAGACAAAAGTATGATATGTAAAAGAAATAAAAATAAAAGTGGTGAACATACTCAATAATTTTGATTAGTTAATTGGTTTTATTTTAAAATCATATACAGATAGTCTTAAACTATATAATTAGTCTTAACCCATCCACCCATTCTGTAACAATGCTTCCAATAAAAACTATTTTTTAAAATTTTACTTTTTTAATTTATAGTGTACCTGCTGATACTTTTTTTTCTCAGTAATGAAAGTTTATTCATAAAAAAAAACAGGTACAAATACAGTTTAAAAAAGATTTACAAAGAAGTGATTACATGGTAAAAAGAAATTCAGGAGCAACATGGTGAAAAGGGAAGGATACATAAAAAAGGAAAAGGGATGTGGAAATGATGTGTAGTCGAGGTCAGGAATAGTCTTTTGTTGCAAGTCCGAGTCACACATCCTCATTGAGTGAGTGACCACACAGGTCACAAGCCACCTGCTGATACTTCAACCACAAAACTGCTGCTTTTTCAGGCAAGAATATTAATTTTAATTTTAGGAATTTAAAATCTAATAGCATTGCATCTTTTGTAGTTCAGCTGTATTTTTTTAACAAGAAGTATAAAATAAAATACAAATGTAAAACATTTTATTTATTTATTTGTTTATTTTTGAGAGAATGTATCTTAATATGTATAATTTTAGATAATGTTATACATTGGTACTATATATATAAAACAATAAAAATAATAAATATAATGGTAATTAACTATTGTTTACAGTCTTTCAATCTGCAGAAGTATTTTCAGTTAATTCCTTAATCCTTGTCAACTGCCATTAAATTCAATTCCTTAATTCTCCTCAAGTGCCATTAAATTCAAAGAACATATTCCATTATGTTTTTTTTTAATTTAAAGTCAGTGGGGAGGATTAAGGAATTAACTGAAAGTATTTGCTGAAGATTGAAAAATTGTATACAATAGTTAATTACCATTATATTTATTATTTTTCAATAGTTTTTCATTAATGGATATTTTATTTGTGTGTGTATATATATATACACCCACTAGATTATGTGTATATATCATAGATAATATGTAAGAAAATTGAAATTCAAATATGGTAATAAATTTAAGTTTAAAACATTATTATTTGTTAAACCAGACATTTAATACATTGTATTTTTGTCAAAGCATGACAAAGAAATAAAATTAGAAAAATATTAACAATATTCAATGGTGTATAATATATAAATTAAACTGATTGCTAATTATTATAAATTTGTGTATTTACATGCAAAAAGCATAAGGCTATGTTGTTGTATTAAATGACAAGTGTTTATTAAAAGATATGCCATTGATTCTATAGAGTTTAAAGAATTATAAAAAGCCATACACTCTATATACATAAGATGCAATAGCATTCCCCTTAGTACACACTTTAGCCTGAAATTATACAAATTTACAATAATTAGCAGCCAGTTTATTTTACATTTTACACACATATGGATATCAGTAATATTTTGTTAATTTTATTTTTTGGTTGTGCTTTGAAAAAGATACACCATATTAAAAGTCTAGCTTAACAAATAATAGTGTTCCAAACTCAAATTTATTATTGTATTTGAGATTGTTTTCTTATATATATATATATATATATATAAGAATACTATATATCATATATATATATATATATATATATATATATATAGTGGAAATAGTATCAAATGACATGGTTCACTAAAAATCCACATAAAAATTGTTAATAAGCAAGTAAATGGGCACTCTTATTATAAAAAAGAACTTTTTTTAAAAAATCTGGCAGAAAAAAAAGCATCTATAATAAAAAAGACAATATTTTGAAAAAGTATTAATAATTATGTATTTAATAATAAACTTCCTCTGGTACAATTAAATATATGTTAAGGGGGAAAAGTTGCATTTCATAAATAATTATGGATTTACTTAACATTGTAAAAGTAGAGCTTAAATTACTCCTCATAGACAAACAATACTTTATTATGAACATTTTTGGCAAATATTTTATATGATTCTAATACATATGATTGTCAAATTAAATGTGGGTAAAATAAAATGTTTAAGCAGAAACAAGGCATCTGTAGTAAAAAAATATTAATAATTTTATATTTAACAATAAATCTAATTAACAATAAATCTACTCTGACCTAATTGCTAAAAGAATAAAATGTAGTGTGTACATATTAAATACATGATAAATAAAAAAAAATGAAAATAAAATTATAATCGATGTTTAATTCATTTATCTATTTTTATCTTTGCAATTCAACTATAAATTATTTCCTTCTTTTCTGAGCTAATATAATAAATGATTGCTAATACACACATACACAGAAAAAGTAGAATTAAATATTCAGCTTTATTACTTCCTAGCATGCTTTCTATATATAAACAACTACACAGAAAATATATAGATTTTTAAAATTTTCAACATTATGACTTCTCAGCATGTGTTCAATATGTCATATTCATATTGTACATCATGTATAGAACATATCAAAAATATTATGCTATGCAGTAATAATGCTTAATGTTTAAAAAATCTATCTTTTCTGTGTATATCTTCATTAACAGTCATATTGTATCTTTGTAAAAATGGAATTTAGTAAGAACCAATGCATAGGATGAAGCCACCTATTGTACATATATAAATATATGTACTGTTAAACCAACAGCTTGCCAATAGTTTTTAACAAGCTTTTCAGAATAACCTCAATTCCAGACCAATTTCAGCTTCTGGCTTCCTCAGTGAAATGCTAGAATATTCATGTGATATATGACTTGATTTCTTTGCAATATATATATATATATATATATATATATATATATTGCAAAGAAATATATATATATTGATACAAAGATTTTCATGAGTTATATATATAAAAGAAGACATGTTTTGCAGGTTCTTCCATGTTAAAAAACAAATATTAAAATACCGACATTTCAATTTGATCACACAAATCATCTACTGGATGATAAAAGCGAGAAAGGCAGATGTAGAGGTGCTACAATCACTGATTTTTTAAAAAAATATTAAAATTCCACCAATAGCAAAAATGTTAAGAATATTTTTTTTATAAAACTTTTCCAAAAAAAGGTTTACATGTATCATCTCACTTATTGATACAATCTGTTTTTAAGTATCTCAATGGCTTTTTTAAATATGCATTGGTAGATATTATCACATCTGGATATGATCCCGGTAATAGAAAAATCAATTTTATGAGCTGAATCTATAGTATGGAGGGAGAGTGCTGCTGATGATGAGTATTGTTTAATTGCATTAGTATTTTCATCTCTCCTAACATTGATGTGGATTACTCATACCTATGTAAAAAGCTTTACAATTTTTACATGAGATTTGATAATCACCATGAGATTCAAGAGGAATTGAATCCTTAGCTTTGGTTATTATAGTGCTGTTCTTTTGATGATTAAAAAATACTGTATTTATATTATAGTGTTTTAATATACATCCAATATTGTCTGTAGTTTTTTTTACATCTGGAACACAAATCCTAATAGCTTATTTATCGTCTTTTTGTTTCCTATTTTGTACATTTTAGGCTTGAAATAAGGATTTTTTTAATAAATTTATAATTATAACTATTTGCTAATAAAACACTATTAATATGCTTTATTTCTTCTTTCAGATATAACTTATCTGAAAGGATAATTGCTCTATTTAAAAGAGTTTTGGCTGTGGAAACTATCTGAGTTGGGTGATGATGAAAATGTAAATGTAAATATTTGTTTGTGTGTGTATTTATTCTGTAAATCGAAACAGATAAACTATTTGGTATCCTGGTGATTAGAACATCAAAAAAGGAAGTTTTCCATCAGACTCTGTCTCCATAGTAAATTTAATATAAGAGTGCATATTATTTAAATGTAAGAAAAATCATCTAATTTATTTTTTCAACATGTTGCCATATGACAAAAGTATCACTTATGTATCTGAGCCAAATGAGAGGTTTTCAAGATGATGATTGTTAAGCACGAGTTTCTATATTTTCCATGAAGAAATCAACTATTACTCCTGAGATAGATGAGCCCATAGGAGTGCCAAAAAACTTGTCTGTAATGCTGTCCATCGTATACAAAATATGTGTTTTAATATTTACATTTTTTAACATGAATTAACCTGCAAATATGTCTTCTTATATATATATAAGACATATTTTACGGGTTTATCCATATTAAAAAATTTAAATATATATATAAAGACATTTTGACTTGATCACACAAGTCATCCACTGGGTGATAAAAAGTAGAAAAATGTTTGTAGAGGTGCTACAATCACTGATTTGAAGAAAGAAAAAAAACGTTAAAGTTCCATCGATAGCAAAAATATTAAATTAAAAATGTTTTTTTTTAAAAAATCGTTCCAAATACCAGGAAGTTTGCATGTATCATCTCACTTATTGATACATTCTGGCCTTTTAAGTATCTCAATGGCTTCTCTAATTTTGCACTGTTAGAGATTATCACATTTGGATATGATCCTGGTACTAGAAAAATCAATTTTATGACCTGAATCTTTAGTATGGAATGAGAATTCTGATGATGAAGAGTGTTATTTAACTGCATTAGCATGCTCATCTCTCCTAACACTGATTTGATGAGTACTCATACCAATGTAAGAAGCTTTACAATTTTTACATGAGATTTGATAAACACAATGAGATTCAAAAGGGATTGAATCCTGAGGCTTGGTTATTATATTGCTGATCTTTTGTTGAGTAGAAAATGCTGTATCTATATTATAGCATTTTAATATATGACCAATACTTTCGGTAGTTCCTTTTACACATGGAACACAAATCCTAATAGCTGATTTATCATCTTTTTGTTTCCTATTTTGTCCATTTTGGGCTTGAAATAAGGCTTTTTTTTATAAATTTATAATTATAATTATTTGCTAACAAAACACTATTAATATGCTTTATTTCTTCTTTCAGATGTGACTTATCAGAAAGATTGATTGCTCTATTTAAGTTTTGTCAATTGGGTGATGATGAGAATATAAATGGAAATATCTGTCTGTGTGTGTATTCTTTCTGTAAATCGAAAAAGATAAATTATTTGGTGTTCTGGTTACTAGAACATCAAGAAAAGGGAGTATTCAATCAGACTCTGTCTGCATTGTAAATTTAATATGAGGATGCATATTATTTAAATGTAAGAAAAAAATCATGTAATTTATTTTTTCCATGTTGCCATATGACAAAAGTGTCATCTATGTATCTGAGCCAAATGAGAGGTTTTAAAGATGATGATTCTAAAGCATGAGTTTGTATATTTTCCATGAATAAATCAGCTACTACCCCTAAGATAGGTGAGCCCATAAGAGTACCAAAAACTTGTCTGTAATGTTGTATTATGGGCTCACCTATCTCAGGGGTAATATCTGATTTATTCATGGAAAATATAGAAACTCGTGCTTTAGAATTATTATCTTTAAAACCTCTCATTTGGCTCAGATACATAGATGATATTTTTGTCATATGGCAACATGGAAAAAATAAATTAGGTGATTTTTTTTCACTTTTAAATATTATGCATCCTCATATTAAATTTACAATGGAGATAGAGTCTGATGGAAAACTTCCTTTTCTTGATGTTCTAGTTGCCAGAATGCCAAATAGTTTATCTTTTTCGATTTACAGAAAGAATACACACACAGATAAATATTTACATTTACATTCTCATCATCACCCATCTCAGATACTTTGTGTAGCCAAAACTTAAATAGAGCAATTAATCTTTCAGATAAGTCACATCTGAAAGAAGAAATAAATCAAATAGGAAACAAAAAAATGATAAATCAGCTATTAGGATTTGTGATCAATATGTAAAAGAAATTACAGACAGTAGTGGACGTATATTAAAATGCTATAATATAGATACAGCATTTTCTACTCATCAAAAGATCAGCAATATAATAACCAAACCTAAGGATTCAATCCTTTTTGAATCTCATGGTGTCTATCAAATATCATGTGAAAATTTTAAAGCTTCTTACATAGATATGAGTAATCGTCACATCAGTGTTAGGAGAGATGAGCATGCTAATGCAGTTAAATAACACTCATAATTATCAGCACTCTCACTCCATACTATAGACTCAGGTCATAAAATTGATTTTTCAAGTACCAGGATCATATGATGTGATAATCTCTATCAGTGCAAAATTATAGAAGCCATTGAGATACTTAAAAGGCCTGATTATATCAATAAGCAAGATGACACATGCAAATTTCCTCCTATTTGGAAAGATTTTTTTAAAATAACATTATTAATTTAACATATTTTCTATTGGTGGAATTTTAACATTTTTTTTTTCAAATCAGTGATTGTAGCACCTCTACAACCATCTTTCTACCTTTTATCACTCAGTGGATGACTTGTGTGATCAAGTCGAAATGTTGATATAGCAATATTTAAATTTTTTAACGCAGATGAATCTGCAAAATATGTCTTTTATATATGCAACCTGTGAAAACCTTTTTATCAACATTTATATATATATATATATATATATATATATAAATATATATGTATATATATATATGTGTGTGTGTGTGTGTGTGTGTGTGTGTATGTTCAGAAACAACCATCTATAATAGTATAAAATAAATGTTTCAGCAAAATAGCAGTTATCATTGACTCTATAAATGTGTTATCATGTGGTTTCTGGAAAAATATAAAAAGTTATAGGCTTATTTGATAATGATTACAATTTAAGTAATTATATTACTGTTTATTTTTTAACTCTATTATAATTTTTGTTTTTTGATCATTTAACTCTATTATAATTTAACACTATTTTATATATTTTTGGTGGTTAGCTTATTATTTTACACATACATGTGTTTGTCTGCATGTGTTTATGTGTACACATGTGTTAAAATATATAATATCTCAACATCATCATCATTTCAGCCATTAATGAACCACATCAAGATGAATATCTCTTCAACACAGTTTATCTGATTTCTAATCTCTTTTCTTCACATCACAGAAACAATCTTCCTTATTTGATCCAGCCATGTAAAATGTGATTTCTTTCTAGATCTTTTACAACCTCTTGAAATCCAGTTTAAATTTCAAATGTTCATTTATTATCAACCTTTCTCTCAGTATGTTCAACTCAATTTCACTTTAATCACTTCTTTTTTTAATTACATCAAAAAGACATGTTTTCTTATCTATGTATTTTATTTTTAATAACTCTTGTTTTTCTGCACTAAAGTCTCGCATTACTCTTCCATTAAGTGTCCAAGTGTCAGATTCATAAGTAGAACTATAAATTATATTTAAAAATACATCTTTCTTTTCAAATACATAGACAGATTTTCTTTTAATATTAAATTATTTTTTACCAAAAACATTCCTTCAAAGGACTTATTTATTCTGTACTTTTTTTTTGTATTAGTAATCTGACAAAGATATTTGAAGTTGTTAACTTCATTATCAATCTTAATTTTTTTTCTTTTGAGATAATTTATTCAACATTACATTAGTTTTTCTAGCATTTATCTGTAGTCCTACTTTCTTATTTTCATCTGATAACTCTTGCATCAATTCCTGAAGCTCTGAAAAAATATTTTCAAAACCTACTACATAATGTTTAAAATCTCGATGACTTAATTAATCTTGATTTACTTTTATTCCCTTCCCTTTCAATTTTAATCAACAAAATCCATATAGTAAAACTGCCATGAAAAATGATGGAGATATGGAGTTATCCTGTCATACATTTTTGTCAATGTCAGTATTTTAGTTCCACTATGCAAGTTAATCTTTACTCTTTGTTATTTGATAAATATTTTTCAGAATATGACAACTTGTGTCTATATTTTGATGACCAAATTCTTTAATCAGGGAAAAGTGCTTATAAAATCAAATGCCTTTTCATAATCTTCAAATTTAAGGCATAATGGTAAGACAATATTAATTTATCTTTTCTATAATTTCTCTCAATATAATTCCATGTTCAAAAATCACTTTTAACTACAGGTTGATATTTTTTATAATGTTTGCTGTAGATGAGGTATTCTTATCTTGGTAAGTTTTTTTATATAGAACTGTTAAAACCCTGATAGGTTTACAGTTTGTAACATCTTCTACATCACCTATTTTGAATATTAATATTACTACTGCATTTCTCCAATCATCAAGAAGGCTATACTAATGGATTTTGCATGAATATGCATAAGGCAAATTTTGCATAAATAATATATATATATATATATATATAAACTTTTATTGCTAAAATATACTGAAACATATTTCTTTCAATGAGCATATTTGTAGAGCAGAGTTATATGTTTTTATAAATCTGTATAATTTTAAAATGCAAAATTTTTAATAATATATTTAATAATAAATGTCCTGCAAGTAACAATTTTCCAATTAGATTATTTCTATTGCTAATGAATAAAATATTTTCTTTCTATTTTTAATGCTATGGCATTTAACTATTAAAACTAGTTTATATTAATGGAAGTACGCAATCTTTCTCTTCTTCATATAGTAAAGTTGAATTATTATTCAATTTCTATTGACAAATAAGAAAATAAAGTTAGGTTGCTAATAAGTATTTTTATCTATTTCATACCATTAAATTGAATTATCATTTAACTTTAAACAGTATTGTATTTTTAATATATATTTTAAATTATATAAGTATTGTATATGTTCATTATGCTTACATATGTTTAGAATTGTAATTAAGTCTAAAGTTTATCATGCATTAAATTCATAGGCAATTCAAAAATTTTAATATTTAAAAAAATAGTAATTATTATAAATTTGATTTTTATTTATAACATATATATAATGATTTTGAGATTAAATCAAGGTGATGTTTATTTCTTGAAAAAACATAACTGAATAGCTCTCCATTTTCAGTAAATAATAATGCATATTAAAGCTAAAATGATGGCACATTAATGTTGTCCTCCTTCATATAACAGAAAAATTGTCTAGTGCTTATCCTAGAAGGCATAAAATGTATTTAATCAATCAGAAATTTACTGTTAAATGTTTTACACAAAACAGACACACAAATATATATATATATATATATATATATATATATATATATATATATATATATATATATATATATATATATATATATATATATATATGGCAAGTATAAAATTACTTTCAGTTTTAATCTTACCAATAATGATTCAAATTCTAATATTATGTAATAAATAATAATTTACAGTCTAAATATTTAGATGTAATCCTTTTGAGATTAACTCATTGCAACTGTTTTTTTTTTAAATATAACTGAATAGCTGTACACCTTCTGCAAATGATAATGATTGATTAAATAAATTCATGCCATATAGAAAAAAAGCATTGTAGACAATCCCCCCTGATATATTAAGAAGAACAAAGTTAAAATGGTATCATTTCAACTTTAAAATAAATTATCATTTTCTGAAACTGGAGGGCTATTCAATTATATTTATAAGAAAAAATACAATTGCAATGAGTTAAATGCAAAAGCATTACATCTAAATATTTAGTACTGTAAATTATTGTTTATTATATAATATTAGAATTTTAACCATTATAGCTACGATTAATACTGAAAGTAATTTTCTACTTGCCAATATATATCTTAATCAGATGGAAAAAACATTTAACAATATACTTCTGATTAAATAAATTCATGTCTTCTAACAAAATTATTGTAGACTCTCCTCTTGATATATGAAGGAGGACAAAGTTAAAGTGGTATCAATTTAACTTTACAATGCATTGTCATTTGCTAAAGCTGGATGGCTATTCAATTATATTTAAAAGAATAAACAATTGAAATGAGTTAATCTCAAAAACTTTATACCAAAATATTTAGTACTGTACTTTATTTAAAATATATAAAAACTTTTCTTTCACAACTGTAATTTACATTATATATATATATATATATATATATATATATATATATATATATATATATATACTTTTGTATAATATATATGAGTATGTAGATATTCAAGCACCCTTCAGCTATCCACTCTATCCCATACAACTGAAACACATGTCCACACACATGTGAATAAAAATAAATAATCACCAGTATACATATTTCATGCTGAATTAACACTCATCATCTCTCATGCATATATATAAACAGTGCTCTTCTTATATTAAGATAAAAAATCTTCATACTTTAATGGACAGGTTTCAATTTACTACACCCTTCAACTCTTAAACGATCCATACCCTTAAAAATAAGATGATGGAATGCAAAAATCACACATTGATGGTATAAATGGCTGAAGAGTTGGAGGTTGGAACAGATAATAGCCTGTCTATTAAAGTTTGAATATTTGCTATCATAATATAAACTGATAATATTATATATATATATATATATATGGGAGATAGTGAGCTGGACTAACTGATGAGTGCTGGTTCAGCATGAAATATGTATAATAGTGATTATTTATATTTTTAACATGTGTGTGATCATGTGTTTCAATTGTATGAGATAGAGTGGCCAGCTGATGGGAGCTTAAAAATCTGTGTTCAAATCTCCTCTAATTACAATTAAACTCCAGATATATGAAGTATGCCTGTATTTCAAATATTATATATACAAAAGTGAATTAGTAATACTTATTTCTAAAATAATTTTAAAATAAAAACTTATTTTGATGTTGGTTTGGAGACATTTATTAATTCAAATTTGAGGTCTGAGTTAAATTTCACTGGTTATTATACATAGAAGTATTGAAGATCACATGATATTTTAATTATAGAATTCTTTTTTCTATATGAATTTCTATAAGTACATGAATAAAAATAAATCACGATCTTAACTGCTTTGATTATTTAAATATTAGATGTAGAATCATTTATTTTTTTCAAAAATATTTTTTCTTATCCATATGTAGTCAATATAGTGTCGCAAGTTGAATGTAAATATTGAAACTAAGAAATATTCACCCATTCCTAATTACTAAGCATTAGTCTTTTTATCATACTAATAGGCACATAAAAGACTTAGTTATATTGAAGGAGACTTTGTTTATATCTATGTTCAATAATGATGAAACTTTCAGACTCTAAAATTTAGAGTTAGTAAATGTAAGTTTATCTTTTTTTAAAAAAACTATCATTTATAATCATTTTGATAAAGAAACTGACACTTTGAGATTAGCAAGTGGGTAGAGATTTCATCTATTTATTGGATATAAACTTGCACACACACACACACACACCCCCATAATATGCCACTGTTAATTTTATATCTATATAAATATGTGGACGTGTGAATGCGTGTATATGTATATTAAAAATATAATTGTAAATTACCTTTGAACAACATTACAGTAAAAGAGTTGGATATTTTTGAAAATCATCAATCGTAATACATTTAGTGTATTTGTTTCTATAAAAAAAAATCCTTATATTTTTACAGGCACAAAAATATATCTATGCATTTAGAGTATATATAAAGTATCTGACTTTTTTTTTTCGCTTCATTGTTTATTTACTTGCATAAAATAAAATGTACTTTTCTAATATATATATATTGTTTTTGTTTTAATATAGTTCATAAATAATTTGAAATGATGTACAGTACTTCATCATTTTCAATTAATTTTGAAATATTTCTCTATTCTGTATAAATTTAAATAAAAATAACTTAATGGTTTTGATTTAATATGAAGATTGGTTCAATATTTAATTTGCAGCAAATAATTATTTTAAAAAAAGGCGTTGTTTTTCTTAATGACAATATAAAAAGAAAATATCAAATTGTCTTATAAATCAATCAACATATTTCTTTTTCACAAAAGAACAACAACATCAAAAAAAAAAAAAAATCTTAAGTCTAAAATAGATAGTAAAAATGAAAAATCAATACATTAGATATTACATTTAAAGAAAAGAATCTATACTACCTCTTGAAATAAAAATCTTAATTTTAAATTAATTATTAAATATGTAATTTTGAAAAAGAAAAATGAAAGAGAGAGAAAAAAACAAAAGAAAATCAGCAATAAAAAAAGTAAAAATTAAAATCAATCAACACAAAATTCATTTTACAAAAAGAATAAAAACAAAGTATATAAAGGAAAAAAGGAAAACAAAATAAGCAAAATTCAATAACTTTTCCAGCTTATAGAACTTTTTTTTAAATAATATTTTTATTAATTAGGAAGGGTTTTATATTATATAATGGAGAATACAAATGTTAACATATAAAATTTAACTTAAATTTAGAATAAAATTTATAAATGATATTAAAAAACAAGGAATTTAATAAGAAACTTAAAAAATTTAAGTGTTTTTGAACATACAATTATTGTCATTATCATTTTAATGATTATTAATATATGAGTGTACGCGCGTGTGTATTTTTATATTTGTGTATGAATGAATATATAGAAATTTAATTACCCTTCCATATTTAAGTTTATAAACTAAAAGTTTAAAGATAAATATTGAGTTTCAGTATCACATGGAAATCATTTTAATAATAAAGATTGTATTATTAGATAAAAAGAACTAGATTTCTGTTTACATATATATATATTAATTATGTTAGAGATACATACCTAAACTTTCATCTTTATTAACTCAGCAAAGAGTTAAAAAGATCAACAATAACGTAAGATTATTTACCTGGTCTGTCAGAGTTTAATCGCTGCATTTCTTGGCAGTCTCCTGGCGGGAGTGCAGGCTTTCTCTCTCGATATTTCCTGTTTTAAAAATAGAAACAACTTGTAAGCAAATAACTGATAAAAATTATAAAGTATTAAGAATGTAAATACTATGCATATTAGTCTATAAATACTGGTTATATTCTAGTATTAGCGTTTAACTAGATTGAAGTAGGTCAAAGTTCATGGGTAAGTAGTTCTAACCAGGTTGGTTACAATGAATAATATAAAATTAATTTATGTATACTTCCTTTCTATGAAAAGTTGTTAAGTGAGTTTATTGTTTATTGATGTTATATTTATGTGTATGTATATAAATCATATATTATGTATTTGTAATAATATAGTAATACAAATTACCGTCCGCTCACCTGCACGTGTATAATTGTATGTACATATGGATTTATATATATGTACTACTATTTTTTCTCCATGTAATAAAACAATGTCCTATACTTCGAAATATAATTTTCTACTTAAGTGTTGAATAAATAGATAATACAAAAATAAATAAAATTCTTTATCGCTAATATTTAAAATAAAAATATAAAAATAAAATAAACAGCCACACAAAAAAGGTTATGGCCATTCCAACACCAAAAAAGAGAGAGAGAGAGAAAGAAATAGAGAAAAAATCTGCTATTATAATGAGTTTTTTCATGTGTTAAAGCATCGGCTGGGAAGCGAACCCAGGACAACTGCTTGTACGGCAGCTGTGCTAACCACTCTGCCACCAATGCTTGACTGCTTTAATAATGAATTTTGCAGTGACATTACAATCTAATCTGCAAAGCACAAATACATCTACATATAGACCATGCTGTTGCAATTTTCTGTTTACTTGTTACTTTACATGTTGATTTTTGTTTCCTCAGGAGAAAACTATTCTTTCCCTAAATATTACAGCACCATTTCTAAATTGTAGCTCTCCATTATATTCTGTCCTCTGCCATATTTTCCCATGAAAATAGTTGAGATTACATTTCTTTAGAATATCTTTGAGATAATCCTTATAACATAGATGGGATCTACCTCTCCTCTAAAACACATGTTCACATTCAACATAAAAAATCCTTTTAAGAAGTTTCCCATTGTTCATTCATTTTGCATGCCCAATCCAATGAAAATGTGATTTTACAATCGTGGACTTAATAGTAGCACCCCATGTAAGCTGCAAAACATAGTGAGGGGTTTTACGAGCTTATCTTAATTATCAAATATTACAGAGCATACTTAGATGAAACTTTTCTAATGCCTTTATATTGCATTGAAAGTATGTTCAAGTTTCACACTCATACAATACATTAGATAAAACAAGTTTTATACATAGTTAACTTAGTTGCACTAGTTATTTCTCTATAATAAAATATTATATCATTTAACTTGTCAAAAGAAGCAGCAGCATATGGCTGTCTGCATAGATCTGAACATTAAAAATCCACTTTTATAAAACTACTAAGATATTTAAGCTGGTTTATATTTTAAAACTGATAACCATTCAAGCAGAATGTTGCTGGAAATGTTTCTTCCATCATTGGCTTCTAAAAAAAATAGTTTTTGAATGTTACTTAATAAACTAAGGTCTTTATAAATTGCATTTAAAGCATTAAGAATATTATGTAAATCATCTTTTGAACTGACAAAAGTAGTCCAATTATCAGCATACTCTAAATCCAGAATCCAAAAAGGTGAAGTTCTTGTTTTTTCTTTTAATCATCTCAAATTAAAAATTCCACAATCAAACCTATATTGTATCTTAATTCTTACCTAATTAAGTCACCTATAAATAATTCTAAAGACCACTGCCATAAAAACAGAAAAAAAAAAAGGATTAGTGCAGATTCTTGTTTAGCATCAGTTTTCATTTCAAATGCATGATTTTTACCTAACAGTAATAGCACTTCCTTTCATTCCATCATGTAGAAGCTATATAATGTGTATAAATTTTGATGGGCAATCAACTAATTTTAAACAATGCCATATGCTTTCACCAAATGAAGAAAGGCAATATATAAATCATTCCTATGTTCCTGACACTACAATGCAAACATAATATGTAAGAAATCAAAAAATCTTTGTGAACACATGAGTCGTAAGTTATGCTTTAGTATATAAATTGAACCCAATTAGACAATAATAAACTAAATTAATTCAACCAGTTCTCCACTATATATCTCACAACCTATTTGCTATAACTATGAGAAGAAAAAACTTCATAGTACTCAGCCAATTATTTATACAATTTGTACGTAGCTTTACCATTGCCTGCACTTTAATGCATTGAAACATATTATAATAATTCTTATTAATACAAAGAGTGAAACAGTATGAGATATTTTATTCTAAGTCAGTTAATCATTAATTTCAATAAACAAAATAATAAAATGAGGTTTTGGAAAGGCTCTTATTTTCACAGCAAATATGAAATTTCCAAATGAAAAGTCTATTATTTTACAATGCTTAATAAAAATAAAACATATTATACATTTAGTTAAAAATGTATTAATATAAAAAATGACAAATATAAGAACACATTCATTATGAATATAATATTTTATTATATATATAAAAAAAAAAGATGCTTCAAAAGCAAATTTCTTTAATGGCTATTTTTTTAAATAAAAATCAAAATGCAATTAACTTATAGCATGAAAAGTCACAAAAGTACTTTTTTTTTTCATATGTCAAATGCGTTGGCTGGGCAGCGAACCCAGGCCAGCTGTTTGGAAGGCAGGTATGCTAACCACTAGACCATAAACACTTGACACAAAACTACTTTTTAAAGAAAAAAAGGTACTAATTATGAAACAAAATGAATACTTTGTAGAAACTAACTATCATGTATATAATAATGTTCTGCATTTGACTTGAAGCTTGCTAAATACAAGAATAAATAAATAAATGAAAAAAAAATATTAAATAAAGATTAAAAGCAAACAAAATTTTTTATATAGTTTTAATGGACTTTATAAAAAAACTAATTAAAAAAACAACCATGAATTTTAAAAGATTTTAATTGCTATAAAATGTTATGTTAAAAGCAAGACATTAAAATTTTAACAGCTATTTGTGTGTTCCATTTACCATGAGAATCACTGTGAATTTCCATGTGGTGTTCAGATTGCATCAAATTTGCAGAGATTTTAGTAATTAAAGCTTATTTAAATCAAACAATTGTAATAAAGATCTTTTTGTGACTGTCAACTATGACAGAAATCTGATGACTTTATCCCAAATTCTCAGAATTGCTTTTTGGGTAGTGTTAATAATTTTTTTTGAGAAATCTTTTGCTTAAAATTGAGGCAAATAGTTGGGGTTTTTTTTCAAAAATGTATACAAACTTTAACATCCAAAACTGAAAGCATTTTAGTGAGAATCTCGTACTTTTAATGTAAGTATCTGGACATTGTGAAAAAAAATCCTTATGATATAACTCTGTATTTGAAATGTAGAAAAAGTTTTAAAGAATGACAAGGAAGTAGAAATTTTTACTATTACTGATAATAAAATGCTATAATTTGATTACTGTATTTCATAATTTATTTACCCAAAATACATTAGACAAAATTATTATACATAATAAGTTCAATATCATACAATATAATTAATATAAAAATAAACACATGCTAAATTAAAAAAAACTATTCTTAACAGTTAATTCTACAGTCTTCAACAAACATCCATAATGTATTATATTCTAGCATTCACTAAAAATTAAACATTATAACATGCATTCTCATATATAAAATTTTTTACTTGGAAACAGTTCAATAATAAGGTATTACAGTAGTCATCTGTGTGGAAAAAAATTGATTTTGAAATTGCTTTCCGTCTTTGTAATACATTTTATTCTAGTGTATTAAATGTATGTACCATATAAACTTTAATGAGTCTATTACAACAATAACTCACATATAAATATAAAAACAATTTTTAAGTAGCCCAATGCAAAGCAAAAATCTCTGCAGCCCTTTAAAAGTAAATAGTAAATGAGAAAGATTATTCGAACAGCATATCAAATGTTGGGTAGCAAAGATTTTAATGTTATTTCAGCTTTGTTCTATATCAAGATAAAATTACCCACATACATATTTTCTACCAGTTTTGGATGAGTAGATAAACTGACTAAGAACTTATTATTTGTGGGAGGGGTGAAAAAAATTAAGATTTGTGAAACTCTGAAAAAAAAATCAATATCTCATTGAGGCCTAAATCAAACACAAACTGTGTGAATGTATTTTCACTACAATAATATGCTTTAATACTTATATTTTGCCATAACACATTTTAAAAAAATGAACAAGCACATTTGGAAAAAAAAATTTCTCCAAGTTGCATTTCTGGCCAAAAAAAGAAAAAAAAACATTCTTCAAATATCCCAAATAACAAGCTTTCATATGTTTCATGATCTTCATTTGATATTTAACTATAGTTAATTATTATAATTACAATTATAAATGCTATATTCCTTCAATGCAATCATTTGGTAACAAAATATTTAGATAAGTATAGTAATGATTATTATTAATTACTTATTGGGCTAGAGATTATTATAACATTTTTTAGCCTAATGTAAACTTCAAATTTAATTAGAGATCACTATATGTATTCTTATTAAATACAACGACATGATTTCATTAATTCAATGCCACTCCTTTTTTTTTCATAAAATGCCAGGTCAACTAAAATGCAGTTGGAGAGCCATTTGTCTTTTTAGACATCTTTAACCATTATTTTGAAGCGTGGTTAGTAAAATAAAAGTTTTCGAATATATCAAAGGGATATTACATGTGGAATAATATAGGATGGAATTAAATAATAATAGTTTTTGATTGCAATTAATAATTAATAGATAAACTAAAATTATATAATAATCTCATATCTAATAATGACTGATTACATTCGTCGATATTTATATCTAAAAGCTTATCAAATGAGTGCTTGCAAGAAATATTACGGTTGCGCAAATGGTAATAATAAATATTATATTATGTGGGACTATTTCCATTATTTAGTTCAAATTGTTAAATGTTTTTATAAAAATTCAAGTTTTATTTAAACTTTTCAAATCCATTCAAGAATGAGCAATAACACATATTAGTATATGTATTTAAAAAGTTTAATTAAAGTGGGATTTTTTTAAAATTAATAATTAAAACTAGATAATGAAAATATTCCAATATATAATTGCAAGTGAAATGTCATCATGACATATTTTTTAATATATATATTTACTACCATCTCTTTTTCTTTGAAATAAATAACAATAAAGTTGTTACATAAAAGGCAGTAAAAACCAATGAGCTGTTGCCCATATAAAGAACGAGAAAAATGGAAAAGAAATATAAAAGTTAAAAATTGTAAAGATGTATTTAAAAGGTTTTGACATAATATTATCAGTGATATAACATTAATTATCATAATATTATATTATAATTGGAGTTGTAATGCAAGCAATTTATGAATAGCTTCCTTTATACTAATGTATTCAGCTAGGAATATTGTGCACCTGCTGAGACAAAAAATATATTCCCACATTAAATTTTTGGATATTGAATTAAATATTACTATGAGAAGTATTACTGGTACTTCCAAATTTACTCCTTTGTAGTTATTTCTGTTCTTTCATATATGTCATTACTAGATATCAAAAGAAAAAATAACTCATGGAAAATATATAAAAAGTTAATTAAACTAACTGGACTTGTCAATAACTGAACATATACTTTATACACGATTCATCTTAAATTTAAAAAAAAAAAAATCAATTTAGATATTAATTAAAAATTTACAATTAAATAATTATGACACAAACAAATTTCTTTTTCCAGAATCAAAAATAAAACTATCTGCAAATGATCTTCCTAGATAAAACTAGTCCCATCAACAGATTCCAAAAGTAAAATGGTCAACACAAACAACATAAAAAGGTACAGATAAATCTGACATTTAGTTTGAGTTTCAAAAGAATCCTTTATGGCATTCAACTGTCTAAAAAAACATCAATGTGCTAAATAAATAATTAAATATTATATATAAAAAAACATGATTATCACCATAAAAATTTGAAGACACATTTAAAACAGATCTCAAATAAGAAAGATGCTAGAATAAATTGCAATACAAAGCAAAATATTATTATTGGTATTTACATTTTATTTTTTCATCACAGAACCTGTAGCCTTCTTCATGTTTTTCAACAAGTAATCACAAATAAATTACTTTAATTCAATGTGCAAATGCTGCATTAATCACAGACAAAGATTTGACAAAGCAATAGTTTTTAATAAATTACATAAGCAAAAGTTCATATTAGATTTTTACTTATAGATGTAGATTGTTAGATTGATCATAGACTGGTTGCATTCAAAAATAAAACTTAATAGTCATATTTACTAAAAAAGCACTATACTTTTTAAAAGAGTTTATTATTCATATTAACTATAATTATTAGTTTAGACTTTTAGTATTAGCATGTTAATAAAGCATGAAATTCTCATAAGTTATGTATCATGGATCCAAGTAAAATCCAATCTTGGCTTCATTAAAAAAATCAAGATAATTCTCTGGCAATGATTTAATATTAGATTCTTTGATAGAAAAAAAATATGCAGTATTTGTTCTAGGCAGAATAATGATGTGAATGACAAAGAATTTACTACCTGACAAAAAGACTTAAAAAATGATTGATGGATTAAGGTTATAAAAGTGATACAGACAAATGATGATAGGGTTCACTTTAGCTACAATTGATGTACTGAAAATATCATATGAACTAGAGAAACTGTATCATTAATTCTATTAAAACTATTAATATCCCTTAATACAAATAATTTTTTGAGTGTTTTGATAGGTTTTTGAATAATAAAACAAGAATTATAGCAATAATTTTAATTATTCTATGATAAGTGTTTATATGCTTCCACAGAAAAGATTTATTTAAACTTTAAATAATAAATAGCTGAGCAATGCTTTCAACCTAAAAAATCCTATTCATAGTGCTCAAACTCATCCACTGAGATTTAAAAAAAGATAACCTGCTTAGTAAAGTCAAAATATATCTTATATAATTTTAAAAATAAAAAGGCTGAAGATCCTGATAAAATAAGTGAAACAATTTTAAAATGTGTTGGGAATATATTACTTTCAAAAATATAAACTCATAAACTTTTGCCACCTAATCTTAAAGATGCTATAATTTTATAAAATGTCATTGGTGTCCACTATAGCAAAGACAGTTTTAAAAATTATAGTGAAAAGATTCTTTCAGTCAAAGTGGGAATTACACATATACGATTTTTGACAAATTTGTCATGGTATTTGATTCAAAGATCTATAAAAAAAATTTAAATTTATTATTTTCCTAACAATTTTATTCATGTTATACAACACTTACATGATGAAATGGCATAAGCTTTAGTATTACAGCTAAAAAATATGAGACATTCAAAATAAAAATTGGTGTTAAACATGGATGTGTGTTATCTCCAACATTGTTTTTGATTTTTATAACAATGGATTTTGGAACTGTTTATACAATTAAAAGATTCAGAGATCAAGATACAATAAATGTTAAAGCAAAAAAGGAAAAAAATTACCTTCTTTGATCCTAAATTAATAGTATAATAAAGATTGTACAAAATGTAATTAATTATTTAAATACAAAATATAGTCTTTGGTTTAGTTATTAAGGATCAAAAACATAAGTTCTTTATTGGCCAGTGCCAAACAATATGTAAGCAATTTTTAACTTGAATAATTATCAACTTGAAAACATGCACCAATTTAAATATATTGGTAGTTTCTTAAACAAAAAGTTGGACTTAGATATAGATGAGATGTAGTACAAATCTCAATGTGTAGCTGCTGTTTTAGAAAGTTAAAGTTATTTCATTGTTATCTATTGCAAATAATTAACTATACAAAGAGTTGTTATTTTACCTAATTAATTGTATGGAAGTGAAGATTGGATGGTCTATCAACACTGCATGTGAATGTCATACCATATAGCCCATTATTATAAAAAATATTTGCATCTGATTGAACATACAAAAGAAATCCTAAATATTTAATAGTAAACATGGGCATAGGTTTTGGAGAAGAAAGCAGACCCCTTTTACATTATAAAGGTTATTTCAGACATTCTAAAGAAATATAATACTGATTATTTTTATGCCTTTCAGAAAAAAATTTTGCTGGAAAACAAGTTAAATAGATAGCATCATAAAATATCAAATATACATGATAATGGGCCTACATCTTCTCTATAAGAATAAAATTGTGGTGCATGAATTAAAGCAATTATCATCCTGAATTTCATGATTAATATATTATTAATGTTGTTATTATTCTTATTCTAATTTTTTATTTGATTTCTCTTGAAGTTGGAATGATCATAATCATTAATGATTGGTAACTGTTGCTAATGATCATAAAAATATCTATTTTTAATTCAGATATAATGATTACATATATATATATAATTTTTAAAAATATGAATTTAAAAATTTATTTGATGCATATATATATACACACACAGAATATTTATCTACTTGGGGAATAAATGTTTTTATAGAGTAAAATGTCTTTTTAGGAAAAGTCTCAAATTGTGACTTTCACTCCAATTCAAGAAAAAACTCTTGACCGAAGGTTATAGAAAAGAAATGAAAACTTCTAATTGATATTCTGTAGTTTAAGACCACAAATTTTGCAATTCCTTTTTTTTTTGTCATTAAAAATTTCTCAAGAGTAAAAATATAATGTCACGAAGTCATGCTTGAATATCCTTTTAACCACAAAAAGTGAGGAAAAAGTTGAAGAAAATTTGAAGATTTAAGATACTGATCTATAACCAAAATATCTAAGCACATAGTGAACAGGATAAGAGTAAAAACATATTTTATTGAATATATATATATATATATATAGTCAAAATAAAACTAATTAGCACAACGTACACATATATCTATCTATACATTAGTTCTTTGGTAAACTATATAAATGAGTTTGTAAATTTAATGGTGACTATTTTTTTTACTATTTGCTTAAATTTGTACTAGAGTTCTAAAATTAAGCTGTTAAAATATAGTGTTGACGGAAAGCAATACTAATTTAGCACTAATTATAATCTGTGTTGTTACTTGATTACAGTATTTTAATTTTTTAAACTTTAAATTTAACATTCTAGTTTATAGATTTGTGAGTGTATGTTTCTTTTTTACTGTGTGTGTATATATGTCATTGTTGATTTCAGATCATTTAGTCTGAATATAAATTAAAATAATAGACAAAATTCACCTTTTAGTTTAAAATTATATCAAAAAGGTAAGCTTATATAACAAATATGCAGAGATTTTACTTTTAGATAAACAAACTGTTCAATATTGGTTAACTAATGGGTATCAAGATATTTTTAATTAGAAGATGAAACCTAACTCAAATATCTACTATATGGTAAATAAACAGTTAATAAGTAACAATTGCTCTTTTTTTCTACTTCTATGCATGTTTGTACAGCAGCTATATTTTTACTTTTAATTGATTCTTGCAATATCAAAACAAACAAGCAAGAAAAAAAATCCACAATCAATATCTCTGATAATTTTGTGTAAGACTTAATTTCTAAAAATTTTAAAATTTTGAATTTTTTGAAAGAAAATTCTAGTTAGGCATTAAATACTTATTATAGTAATAGAATAAATCAGTTATGTTTACACAAAAGTCTTCATGGAGTAATACTAAAACATGAATCTATAATATGATTTTGAACTCACACATGGTAAACAAGAATTTTTTTTTAATTTCTATTCTAATGAGATTATGGATTTTTCTGTTTAATAGACAGTAAGAACTACTAATTAGAACCATATAATATTAGTTATTGAATATTTATTTACTTATTATTAGCTAGAAAAAAACAATGTTGGAAATCTTTTGCAAACATTATCACATTGCGAATGAAATAGATTATATATTTTTTCTTTCACTGTTCTTCTATGGGAGATTGTTGTAAAGTATTTTAATCTTCCACTGGCAATTATTCTAATCCCTATATATATATATATATATAGATAAATACAAAATAAAACAGCCTTTAAATAGACAATTAGATCCATACAATAACCTGATTTTTCAAAAATAAACAGTAAAAATGATCTTAATATACCAGATATGTAGATTACTAGGTGTACTGCACCAATTTTATTATCTAGATAAAATAGTTAGATATCTATTTACTTTTCATTAATTGGATATCTAGATGAGATAGTATAAGCTATCTACTTAAAAAAAATATAAGAAACCTGAAATTTTTTCCAAATTTTAGATAGCCCTGATTAATACTTCATATTGCAAGCATTCTAAGTGAATATGCTGTTTAGTATACTATGCATGTTATATCACACAAATATAAGTATATATATTTACTATTTTAATTATATTCTATAAAATAAGCCATTTATTTTAATGTACTTTCTAACTCACAAAAAGAATGGATCAAAAATATTGGAGTATACACCTAAATTTGAATTATAAAGCAATTTAGTCTATTATTAATCTATTGATTGATTTTTACAAATGATTAAAGGTTTATAAATAATACCTAAAACCTATTTTTTTGGTAAATGGATAAAATCAAAAATTAATTTCATTCATATTTATTACATTAAAAATAAAGTAGAAAAATAAAATTTATTTGCTTTATTGTTTATAAACTAGTATATTCTTTCAAAAAATATTCGAAATCAGCATTTTTCTAAACTTTAATCAATTGTCAAAAATATATGAAAGGATTTTGTAATTATTTTAATAAATTATGATATGGAATATTGTAAATAAAATATATTATTTTAATGTTTATTTTGAGAAAAAAAACATTGGAATAAATTAATATAATAAATTTAATAGTGTAATGTTTAAAAATGATCTATTTTCATGTTAATTATTACAAAGAGCTCATTAAAGCTTATGATAACTCTTTTAATTATCATATGTTAGATATTTTTTCCTTAAAAAGATGACAAACAATAACTAATTAATACAAATGTTAAAGGAAATTGTCTATATTTATTGCCTATTTACTAAAAATATCTCAGGGAAAATATTTGAACAGCTTATATGTACATATTATCCTTTACAGCATATTTCATTTTATTTTTTTAACATAGGCTGATAATTTCTTTTCTAGTGAAAGAAATGGGAAGAATGACAGAATGGAATAAAATTTATTTAAAGGTTACATTTACATGAATAAAAGCCTATTTTTATTTTACCAATTAAAAATCTCATATTTTTTATTATATTATATAAATATAATTTCTGTATTTTTTCATATTAGTTTGAAATATTTTTATCTTTGCGAAAATTTAATCATTTTGAAAATCTTAAGAAAAGGAGATTTTTAAAAGACTTATTTTAGGGTTAAAAAATTCATACATATGTTAGTTAATTTATAATTTTTGATATCATTTTAATAAATAGTGACTACATCAAAATTTATTATATTTGTAATCATGAAAATAAAATACTATTATTATTTATTAACTAAAACAGAGAAAAATTTATTATGCATGCTTTTGTCATTGAATAAATGTAATCTACCACTGTTTTATTATATATATATATATATATATTGGCCATGAATATGAGATAAAATCTCGAAAGTACTAGACCTAGATTAATTTAATTTGATTGTTTTTTACTACTGATAGCTTCGTCTTCAGCGGGTTAAATCGCTTATATATGCTATGTATAAAGTCATAACTATCTAAAGACAAAATGTATCAGACACTTTGAAAAGTTTATACCACTTAACTTGATTGCACACACACACACAATATATATATATATATATATATTGTACCGGTCGATCTTTTAAATACTGAGGGAGCCACTAGGCCTCTGTTGACCTAAAAAATTTAATTCACAGTGATTGAAAAGTTAATGATGATGATCAATGTTACCAGCTAGATCCAGGGAGAGAAAGAAATCTTTAACACTGTTCAGACAATTGAGAAAAGGGCACAGAGACAAATGTTAGCCAAAAATAATTATAAATAATTTTAAAGTTTATTAAATCTAAAATATTTGTCAAACAACATATAAAAATTTAACCTAAAATTCTCCACCTGGTTTATCAGAGAGTTTATGAGAGCATTGTAACATTAAACCCTCTGACAGAGAAATTCATTTTCTCACCTAAGAATTAAAAGAGATTTATAATGTTTTCCTGCTAGTGATTATATAAACAAATTCCAGTTTCCTTTAATTAGAGATTTAAAAACAAAACAATCTTGTGTAGAATTTACTGAACAGTGCAGAGCAATCTTTTCCTACAACCTAAAAAAACACCTCAAGATATAATAGGAGGGGCATTTGCCTGCAAACACTCATAAAAGGTCACTTGTAAGACCTTCAAGGTTGATTTCAACTAAAGAAAAAGAAGATATTACAGTATTACATAATCTGAAAGATAGTAAAACCAAAATCTCTTCTTTTAAAAAAACAGAGCATTACACTCAATAAATTGCTAGCCAAAAGATTTACAGTCTTCAGAAAATGCAAACCCAGATTGACTAAATTAATTATAATGAATGGAATAAGGGGCAGGTGATTTAAAAAGAAAACTATTAATATCTGCTCAAGCTTTTATCAAAAGTTAATAATATAAAAAATGAAAAACACTAAGCATATCAAATATAAACTTGCAATACACTCTTAGATTTAAAATATAAAGTCTTAAAACTAAAACTTTAATACATAAAATAATAATAAAAATATATAATAAAGCAATTAATGATATTTAAATGATTATACATCTTATTATAGGTGCAGGCTTCTTTTAGATTAAGCTGAGACTTTAACAGAAATTTAAGCAAAAGATTTATGTCCTGATTTTTATAAAAAAGGTGAGTTTTCCTTTGAGGTATAATGTTAAATCTGGTGATTTTTTTCCAATGAGATATACAAAGGTCAGATCTGCATAGTGTTCATTTCAAAAGGTTTGGTTTCCATTTCTTTGGTTGGGAGTATGGAGACATAATCTAGGATCAGCTCTGGAAAAGGCTTTTATATCATGTTTTTGAAGACATAATTATGGAGCTCCAGAGTTTAACCCTGAGTTGATTTAGCATTGCATATTATTATTAAGGTTTTTTATGGTATTTTCTGCATCCTGAATTTGCAGTTGTCATTTTCAATATCTTAGCATATTTACTTCTTCTATTAGCAAATAGCTAAGCAATTCTTTCTGAACACAGCAAGCAGCAAATACTATCAGTGGTCAGCAAAAATTTTACTTCAGTGATTCACATTGAGCAAATAACAAATATAAAAATTAGAACAGCAATCCAAATAAAAATCACAATCATAATCCGAACATGAAAATAATAATCAATCAATAATCCAGAGGTATTTATGTGGATTATTATCTCCTGTGTAATCTTTAATTAAAAAGTTTTGATCAGGGTTAATCTCTATCTTCTGCTTAATCTTAATTGAAAATACAAAATCTGACCAGGGCTCTTATCTATTTCAAAATTAACATAAAAAATAAGATTCAGCTTTTAAAATAAATTACAACCAACAAAATAAAAAGGAGCTAATTGCAATTAAAACTTTTTTTAAATTAGAATGTTTTCTGATTTCTGTCTAAAATTGAGCATGTGTGTTATGACACATACTCTTAATAAATAAAGTATTTTAAAATGTACATGCTAATTTTGAATTTTATTTCAAATGTTTCTTATAGTGAATTAGTGAGGAAGATAGTATTACTCAGAAGATTTTTTTAATATCTATGATATAAAGGTTTGAATTGGTTCTATTCCTATTTTAAATTATAACTAAGAAAAACTAAATATATTTTTAGAAAGAATATTGTTTGAAAATATGGGTTGGTTATAAGATAGATAGATATCTCACAAAAAAATTAAGCATGATAAAAACATTTTTTAAAAATTTTACTTAAATTATAACAGCATTTAACTAAAAACCCCTTCCAAAATATGTTTTAGAAATGGTGTTTTAAAAATGTCACATATATTTACAATCATCAGTTGAAACAATATTAAATGGTCATATAATAAAAATAAAAACAAAAAACTTGAATACTAGGATCCTATCTAGATATACTATCAAAAAAGTGCTTAATCAAAATTAATAAGAGACTGAACTACATTAACCAAAATGATAGTACACCTAAGTTAGCTATCATTTAGAAAAACATTTTAAAGCCATCAATCAAAATCATAATTTATATCAGAATATTTACTTACTATCACACATAATTTTTATTAAAAACATATTATAATTATTTTATTGGGTCAGCATTTAATCTTATACCCCATGTTGTTTGTAATATAGCCACAATATTTTAAAAAATATTTTTCATTACTCAGACAATGGCAACTGCAAATAGCCAAAATACTAATTCAAAATGTAAGTACAATTTATATATGGATTTAGAAATATTGGATTCATAAACAAGTTTTGTTAATAAATAAATATATGGTATACAAGTTTATAAATAGAAATTAATAGTTCAATTTGAAAAAAACCTACACTTATTTATTAAATGTACAATATTACTGTTATTATTAAACATGGATAAATAAAAATAAGATAAATGGTATATTTGTTGTCCATGAAAAGCTTCACTTTAAGCTACATATAAATTGCATTAGAACATCAGCAATCTATTAAATTATATATGTAGGTAAATTATAATGCCAACTTTTATCATTATTAACAGATTTTAAACCATTGATCAATTCCAGCATAAAAACCTATCAACTAAGTGGAAAGACTATTTATTGACTTTTGAACACTTTTTATGATACCTGACCTTATCCAATGCTAAATTTGGAATACATTTTTACTTTTACTGACTACATGAGCTGTAACCTCATCTAGACATTTTATTTTTTTCTACACTTCACTTAATAAGTGTTCAACAGATATAGATGTATAATAAAATTAAGGAATTAAAATTCATTTAACCATTGTTATTAAATTTTCTATCAATAATCATAAAAAATAAATTTTATAAAGTAGATGTTTTTATTATGCAGGACTTTATCAATCAATTTGAATCAGTTTTTTTTTTTTTTTAAGTTTAAGTTTTATAACATTTAAATGAAAAGTATTAGCTTGCCAAATAGGCATAAAAAATTTCATTATTTAAATAAAAGAAAACAAATAGAATAGAATATTTATTGTATAATTTAAAATATTTTGCAAAAACGTTGCTATTAAGATAAATCGGGAATCTATCAAAAGCAAGCATTAGCTAAAAATCATATAATGTCATACAATTTTTAAACATCTAAATGCTTTAGAAATTAATGCAATTGTTCAAACTTACTTTTGTCCAAATAATTTTTAAGTAAAAAGTAAATGTCTGTAAAATAAAACAACTGTCATCTATAAGCAAAAGGTCTTAATTTTAGCAGCATAATTCTGAGTAAAAATATCTTAATTTTAATGCTTCGTTGTGTTATATATATATATTATAACGTTGGTGAATCAGTTTCTAATGCTTCGTTGTGTTATACATATATTATAACGTTGGTGAATCAGTTTCTCAATATAATTATTGAACGTTTAAAAATAAAGTTTTCAATATTATGATATCGAAATCATAAAGGGCCAAGATGGAAGATAGAACATAGAAATCCAAAAATGTTTCTCTTATGAAGATCAAGGGCCTTATGAGATTTGCATGAACATATATAAAAGAAAATAAAACCCATAATTGTGAACAAAATGGAGGAGGTCTACAGATAAACCAGGAAATACACAATTTTATATAAATCACTACAAATCAAGCAAATTTTAATTGTTTTACTTTGAATCAAAAACAGTCATACCAACTATTATCACCTTTCATTAATTCTAATTTTTTTTAAAAAAGCAGCAAAAAAACCTTGAATGCAGTGTGTTAGCTATGTTCAAAGTCAAACTATTTTAACATTCTGGTATTTTCCTATTAATGAAGATCACATAAGTTAGTGAAATCAACTAATTTAATAAATCATACTTAAATTGAGAGAAAACCATTCTAGAAAAGTGAAACATACATGGAATCTCTGGTTCAAAACAAAAAGTGACTTGAAAAAGTGATCAAAAATGCTTTAAAATTTTACAAATATATGAAATATCTAATAATAATAAACAGAGGATTTCAGTAAATGATACCAGTAAAATAAATAATTACTGTCGAGCTGCAATATCCTTGCTATTTTATTCCAAGATGTACATTAAACATCATATATAATAGCTTATATTTCAGAGGTAATTTTTGATTTTAATGAAATATGTATCATTTTACTAGATTGTAAATTCTCAACCCTTTTACATACACATATGTATAACATAGACTTTTTATTTTGTTTATAGTAAGCCAACATAAATTAAGATTATAATATAACCAACATTAAAAAAACAATTTAGTTATTAATAATAAATTGAGGGATTATATATACATTTACATATTAACTTTAAAAATAAAAACAATAATAAGATTCTGAACCATATCTTTACTACTTTATTAATAAAATAAATAGTGAATATATTACAAATTAATTGCAATTAAAAATGCTCTGGACAATATCCTTTTTCTTCAATATTTTGTTTCTCTATAGAAATGTTATAGCAGATTATGACCTATCTAATTGTTTTGACTCCATATTGATTTAAGAATATATACAGTTATCTTTAGTTAACATTGTCCATATTTACACCTAGTTTCCATTAATCATTTTAAATACTCAGTTAAATTCTTTAAACTTTACACAGAATGTTTTTTTTTCATTACTAAATCACTATTTTTTATTTTATTACTGAAAAAAAAACTTTATGAATGTCTTTACATTTTATAAAACTTTAAGCTTTACATTTAGAAAACATTTATCACATGAAATTCTGTACTAAACCACTAAACATCACATGATCACCATTTCTTATGTTTGCTCATAACTGTTATTAAAACAGGCAAAACTCTTCATACATTAGTGCCACCAATGCAAACCAGAGCTTTTCCTGTTTCAAATTCTGTACTAACCAATGTTTAAAAAGAAATAAAAAAAGTAAATTATAAAATATACTTTTATATAATTTGAAGAAACATTATTAATAAACATGCTAGTGTATGGTTCTCTGAAACAGAAATGAGCCTGTTGTTGTATCATAAAATTTTATTGTTTACTTTTTTGTTGTTTTTTTTTTTGGCTGGTGTGTATTTGAAAGAAGTAACTACTGATACAGAATATATCAATACTTCACTGTATTTCACTTTATAAAGAACTTAGGCTTGAAATATAGACAACTTTGTGAATTTTTAAAACATTTATTTTTTGTAGATATAATTTTGTTTTTGTTGAGATTTTGAATACAATATTCTCATCATTTGTGAGAACATATCAAAATTTTATATCTGTTTTGGATGTTAGCATTTAAGTTGAAATATAAATAAATTTGAATCATTTGTCATGTATTAATTTCAATATAATTAGTAGTAAAATTGATCAAAATTAAACAAGTTTAACTAGAAGGCAAATATATATATATATATGAAAAACAAAAAACACAAGTTAAAAACTTGCATACGCTTGTATTTATGACAATAGATGGTGGTATACCAAAAACACCTTCAAACGTTTGTTTACATAAACGTCAGAGAGAGTATTTCACTATCTCTAACTTAATTTCCACCTTCAGATAATGATTTCATGCTATTTGCTATCTTCAGTGAAGGACAGATCTAAAACACAAACTCTGAGCATTTAAGAAACAGTTTCTATTCAGCTTGCAAGTGTGAATCTTTTAGACACGTAATGTCTTCAAACTCAGCATAGCATGCCAGATAGCTACATGGGTCTGATATTAGTTCAGCATCACCACATAGTAGAATCCTCTGCAATATATATCATTGCAAGAAAGACCTCAAAGGTACATTTATGAAAAACAAAAAACACAAGTTAAAAACTTGCATACGCTTGTATTTATGACAATAGATGATGTTATACCAAAAACACCTTCAAGCGTTTGTTTACATAAACGTCAGAGCGAGTATTTCACTATCTCTAACTTAATTTTCACCTTCAGATCATGATTTCAAGCTATTTGCTATCGTCAGTGAAGGACAGGATTAAGAAACTAGATCTAAAACACAAACTCTGAGCGAGTATTTCACTATCTCTAACTTAATTTCCACCTTCAGATCAGAGTTTGTGTTTTAGATCTAGTTTCTTAATCCTGTCCTTCACTGACGATAGCAAATAGCTTGAAATCATGATCTGAAGGTGGAAATTAAGTTAGAGATAGTGAAATATTCAATCTGACGTTTATGTAAACAAACGCTTGAAGGTGTTTTTGGTATAACGCCATCTATTGTCATAAATACAAGCGTATGCAAGTTTTTAACTTGTGTTTTTTTGTTTTTCATAAATGTACCTTTGAGGTCTTTCTTGCAATGATATACATTGCAGAGGCTTCTACTATGTGGTGATGCTGAACTGATATCAGACCCATGTAGCTATCTGGCATGCTATGCTGAGTTTGAAGACATTACATGTCTAAAAGATTCACGCTTGCAAGCTGAATAAAAACTGTTTCTTAAATGCTCAGAGTTTGTGTTTTAGATATATCCTTCACTGACGATAGCAAATAGCTTGAAATCATGATCTGAAGGTGGAAATTAAGTTAGAGATAGTGAAATACTCACTCTGACATTTATGTAAACAAACACTTGAAGGTGTTTTTGGTATAACGCCATCTATTGTCATAAATACAAGCGTATGCAAGTTTTTAACTTTGTGTTTTTTGTTTTTCATAAATGTACCTTTGAGGTCTTTCTTGCAATGATATATATTGCAGAGGCTTCTACTATGTGGTGATGCTGAACTGATATCAGACCCATGTAGCTATCTGGCATGCTATGCTGAGTTTGAAGACATTATGTGTCTAAAAGATTCACGCTTGCAAGCTGAATAGAAACTGTTTCTTAAATGCTCAGAGTTTGTGTTTTAGATCTAGTTTCTCAATCCTGTCCTTCACTGATGATAGCAAATAGCTTGAAATCATGATCTGAAGGTGGAAATTAAGTTAGAGATAGTGAAATACTCGCTCTGACGTTTATGTAAACAAATTCTCGAAGGTGTTTTTGGTATAACACCATCTATTGTCATATATATATATATATTATAACACCCACCGACATATCTGTATTCCTCCATTATGGACTCTAACCCGAAGCTTCGACGAGAGGTATTTATGAGCATGGTTTGAACCCATCTCACGCGCCAATCTTACCAGTAGGTAGGAATTACCTCCTCGAAAACATATATATAGGTTCTGATATCTATCTGATGTGGTGACGCACCGAACTAGCTCAATCTCAAGGTTGGGGACATCTGTCTATCTAGAGAACAAGGCTATAAATTAACCAACACTGTCCTACGCGTATATTTATTTTGCGATGGCTTAAAGCTAGAAATCCTTAATCTAACCCGGGTCTGATGGGATTTATTCTACTTGATCATATACCCTCCCAATAAATCTCTTCGAACCTACACGTATGATTGCTATGCAAGCACTCCGGCCATCCATTATCATACACACACATATATCACGCTCATTCATCCACACACCAAATAATGCAAATACATATATATGTGAGCGGTATGATTAATATAGTCATATATCTAACTTTAAATATAAAATTTTAATATAGCAATTAACTGAGGTAACACGAATTCTTTATTGAGATACATATACTGAAAATAGTTGGTGACGTGTCACTTTACCTGGACTCACTCGATTAAACAAGTCTGTGTTAACGTCTGCCCACGAACTTGATCTGGTGGATCTCACGGATGGCAAACAGTTCCAATGGTCTTTAGGTCGGCGACAGGTTTCAGAGGTGGAGTAGTTGGTATACTCTCTCGCAAAGGTCTAAATCTCGAATGATTTTGGTCAACATTTCCTCGATGGAACAAAATCTCTTGATTTATTATGACAGTTCGCAAGTCTGGTCAGGTGAATTCATGACGAGTATCCCCGGAGTCGAGTGACGACTAGCGCACAAATCCAATTACCCCACATTTTCTGACAAAAAATATTAAACTTCTTAAGAAAATCTTGCGTCTTCCCTCTTAGAACTCAATCCCTTCCTTTTTTTTTCTTTTCCACTCGACCAAGACAAAAAAAAAGTTCTTTTGTATTCACCTTTAACTCTTCAAAATCTTTCTGCATATTCCTACGCGTGACCAGTCCTTCCATTGTTCTTCAACCAAAAAAAAACTATATCCACAGACCAGTTTTCCGCCTTCCCGGCGCCAGTTATTACCAAACTGCCTACAGCAATTCACTCATCCTATTTCAGTCCTCACATGTTCACAAGGTGACTCAACAAAAGAAAACATGTGTTACCAAAATTATTAATAAACTCAAAAAAAAAACTATGTGAATAAAATCTATCTAAGAATAATTAATTGCGCTTTATACCGCTCTACATATATAAGTGATCGCAACCCCTCCGATCCTAACTACGTATTTTTATACTCACACATACGCTATATCTACATTACTTGTAACCGGGTTCGAATGACCGTTTACATATATTCTTTTATTTATTTGTTTATACATGGTCCCTACATTATCACTATCAATTATGTCATATTTTACATATGCGTGTATTCAAACCCGTTTGTTACATACCCCCCTGGTGCGATAGCCTTCAAATACCCTCTTTGTATTTGAATGACTTCTTAAACGACTCTTCTCCTTTACTTTCCCCGGGATCACCTTTCTGTTTCGGTGTCCACGATCCCTTTTCTTGTGTGAGCTTCGGCTTCTCCGGCGGACGTTGAGCTTCCGGTTCGTATGGCCATCTCGGCCTATGACCATCCTCACCACTCTCCCTAGGTGTGACATTCCCGCTGGTGTGTCCTTCTTCTGCCCCACATTGGATATTTGTCCTATCTCTACCTTGCTTCCATCGCTCTAATGGTGCATTATGATCGTATATACTCATGTCCAGAGCGTTAAGCAGCTCCGCCATTTCTCCATTGGATGCCTTCCTCATTCCCAACATCATCCTTTCCACGTTCATAGGCATATTGTGCCTTACAATTCGAATGATGTGACTTTCAGACATGTGACAGCGTCAGCATCCTTAGTCTCCCACTTGACGGTAAAAAATTGAGAAAATTTTTCTTCCTTTTCCTCCCCGTATTTTTTCATGATTTGGTACTGCACGAGTTCTTTGGCGGTCTTCCGACCAGAAAGTCTCTTGTATCATCCTCTGATACTCCTCGAGGGTTGTGGGCTGTTGGGACAATGAGTCCCACCACTCTTGGGCATTCCCACTTAAATGACTGCATGCTACCACCAACTTTCCCTCCTCTGGCATGGGATTCATGTGAAGTATCTTTGTAAGCTCCGTAAATATTCTCAGGAGCTTCCCCCATTTGACCTGCAAACGGTCGTACCTTTAGAAAGTGGTTCACTTGGTTTGTACCCACCTCCTTGCATTTTCTCATATGCTCCGGCCTTTCCATCTCGCTAGGCCTCGGTCTTTGATTTCCATCCCTCTTCCCTTCATCTAAACTCCTTCTACTTCTTTTCGTTAGGTTCTCCACCTTCCCTCACCTTTTATCCCTAGTCTCCGTTCTATCTCCTGAAATCGGAGTTCAGCTTTCCAATTTTTCTAAAATCTTCTCGGATATATTTATTTCCTTTCTTCATCGCCTTCTGCTTTTCTCCATTTTGTTTATTTTTTGGCTTCATTTCTTTATCTATCTTATATTAAGGTTATGTGCCAGGTTGTCACCCCGGCTTCCAGTGGTCCTGTCATGACCCACCTGATACCTTTGCCCCTTCTTATCCTCTTGAGCGATATCGTTTATGATATCTCACTATTGGATAAATTCTTAACCTCTGCTTTCTAAACCCTGACTTTATATATATGTTTCAACATACATCAACCTATTTCCCCCGACCCTATGAGAACCTTTTCATCCACATTGCCAGAACATGCCCATCTACCCTCTTTCCCATATGTTTTCACGCTCTTTCCGCTTTATCACCACTATCGCTTTTATTTTCCCTTTCCCTTCTTTATTTAAAAAAACAAAAACAATCTGCTTACTTGCCCGTTCTCTAACATTCGCTGCCCCGTTAGTTGGGATGCCATTATAACACCCACTGACATATCTGTATTCCTCCATTATGGACTCTAACCCGAAGCTTCGATGAGAGGTATTTATGAGCATGGTTTGAACCCATCTCACGCGCCAATCTTACCAGTAGGTAGGAATTACCTCCTCGAAAACATATATATATAGGTTCTGATATCTATCTGATGTGGTGACGCACCGAACTAGCTCAATCTCAAGGTTGGGGACATCTGTCTATCTAGAGAACAAGGCTATAAATTAACCAACACTGTCCTACGCGTATATTTATTTTGCGATGGCTTAAAGCTAGAAATCCTTAATCTAACCCGGGTCTGATGGGATTTATTCTACTTGATCATATACCCTCCCAATAAATCTCTTGAACCTACACGTATGATTGCTATGCAAGCACTCAGCCATCCATTATCATACACACACATATATCACGCTCATTCATCCCACACCAAATAATGCAAATACATATGTATGTGAGCGGTATGATTAATATAGTCATATATCTAACTTTAAATATAAAATTTTAATATAGCAATTAACTGAGGTAACCGAATTCTTTATTGAGATACATATACTGAAAATAGTTGGTGACGTGTCCTTACCTGACTCACTCGATTAAACAAGTCGTATTAACGCTGCCCCAACTTGATCGGTGGATCTCACGGATGGCAAACAGTTCAATGGTCTTTAGGTCTGGGAATTTAGAGGTGGAGTAGTTGGTATACTCTCTAAAGGTCTAAATCCGAACTATTTTGTCAACATTTCCTCTATAAAAAACTCTGATTTATTATGACATTAAGTCTCAGTGAATTCATGAAGTATCCCCGAGTCAGTGACGACTACATCCAATTACCCCGACATTTTCTACAAAAAATATTAAAACTTCTTAAGAAAATCTTTCGTCTTCCCTCTTAGAATTCAATCCTCTCTTTTTTTCTTTTCCCTCACGCAAGACAAAAAAAAAGTTCTTTGTATTCACCTTTAACTCTTCAAAATCTTTCTGCATATTCCTACGCTACCAGTCCTTCCATTGTTCTTCAACACAAAAAAAAAACTATATCCACAGACCAGTTTTCCGCCTTCCGGGCCAGTTATTACCAAACTGCCTACACCAATTCACTCATCCTATCTCAGTCCTCACATGTTACAAGGTGACTCAACAAAAGAAAACACGTGTTACCAAAATTATTAATAAACTCAAAAAAAAACTATGTGAATAAAATCTATCTAAGAATAATTAATTGCGCTTTATACCGCTCTACATATATAAGTGATCGAACCCCTCCGATACTAACTACGTATTTTTATACTCACACATACGCTATATCTACATTACTTGTAACCGGGTTCGAATGACTGTTTACATATATTCTTTTATTTATTTGTTTATACATGGTCCCTACATTAACACTATCAATTATGTCATATTTTACATATGCGTGTATTCGAACCCGTTTGTTACAATATATATATATATATATATATATATGGGTTCATCTATGTTAAAAAATTTAGATATTGATATACAGACATTTCGACTTGATCACACAAGTCATCTACTGGGTGATAAAATGTAGAAAGATGGTTGTAGAGGTGCTACAATCACTGATTTGAAAAGAACATTAAAGTTCCACCAATAGCAAAAATGTTGTATTAAAAATGTTTTTTTTTTTTAATATTTCCATATAGGAGAAAGTTTTCATGTATCATCTCACTTATTGATACAATTTGGTCTTTTAAGTATCTAAATGGCTTCTTTAATTTTGCACTGGTAGAGATTATCACATCTGTATATGATCCTGGTACTACAAAAATAAATTTTATGACCTGAATCCATAATATGAAGTGAGAGTGCTGCTGATGCTGAGTGTTATTTAACCACATTAGCATGCTCATCTCTCCTAACAGTGATGTGATGGACTACTCATACCTATGTAAGAAGCTTTACAATTTTCACATGAGATTTGATAAACACCATGGGATTAAACAAAAGCCATTATTAATAAATTGTTTATTGAAACAGAGAGAAAAAATAAAATAATCCCTCATGAAAAATCATGTGTCTATCCAAAATTTTATGGATTTCCAAAAATTCACAAACTAGATAACCCCCTTCATCCACTAGTAAGCACAATAGGATCTCCAACTTTTGTTTTAGCTAAATGTTTATGGGATTTCATTAAACCTACAATCCCATCTATTAAATCATATATTAAAAACTCTTTTCAATTTATTTCTGTTTTAAAAAATTTTTAAATTGATGCTAATGACATTCTGGTCAGTTTTGATGTCGTGTCTTTGTTTACAAACATTCCAATTAATGAAGCTTTTAATGTAATGTCACAATGCTGCAATTTAGCAGACATATTATTGCTTTGATTAAACATTGTCTCTTGAACCCATATTTTGTATACAATGGACAACATTACTGACAAATTTTTGGTGCTCCTATGGGCTCACTTATTTCAGGAGGAATAGCTGATATATTCATGAAAAATATAAAATCTCATGCTTTAAAATCATCATCTTTAAAACCTCTCATTTGGCTCAGATACATAGATGACACTTTTGTTTATGAGGCAACATGGAAAAAATAAATTATATGATTTTTTCTTATATTTAAAATAAAATGCATCCTCATATTAAATTTACAATGGAGACATAATCTGATGGAAAACTCTCTTTTCTTGATGTTCTATTCACCAGGACACCAAATAGTTTATCTTTTTCAATTTACAAAAAGAATATACACAGGGATAGATATTTACATTTACAATCTCATCATCACCCAACTCATATAGTTTCCATAGCCAAAACTGTTTTAAATAGAGACATTAACCTTTCAGGTAAGTCACATCTGAAAAGAAATAAATCATATTAATAGTGTTTTATTATCAAATACTTACAATTATAATTTTTTTAATAGAGCCTTATTTCAAGCCCAAAATGGACAAAATAGAAAACAGAGAGATAATAAATCAGCTATTAGGATTTATGTTCCATATGTAAAAGGAATTACAGACAGTATTGGATGGATATTAAAATGCTATAATATAAATACAGCATTTTCTACTCATCAAAAGATCAGCAATATAATAACCAAGCCTAAGGATTGAATCCCTTTTGAATATCATGGTGTTTATCAAATCTCATGTAAAAATTGTAAAGCTTCTTACATAGGTATGAGTAATCATCACATCATGTTAGGAAAGAGAAGCATTCTATTGAAGTTAAACAACATTTATCATCATCATCATTCTCACTCCACACTATAGATTCAGGTCGTAAAATTGATTTTTCTAGAACCAGGATCACATCCAGATGTGATAATCTCTACCAGTGCAAAATTAGAGAAGCCATTGAGATACTTAAAGGGCCAGATTTTCAATAATCAAAATATTGTTAATTTGTCAACACAGTTTATTTTCATTTCATTGTTATGTAGTTAATAATAGTAACTGTGTACAATCATCATTTTCCATGTCTATGCTTAGTGCTAGTTAAAATCTGAAACAATAGCAAATGCTGAAAAGGTAATATCAAGTTAGCAAGATAGTTCTTCATTCTAAAGATGGTACCCAATGTTATGATTTGAACAAACATCATTTATAAATAAAATCTATATGTCATTATAATTTTTAGCCATTATTTAAAATTAGATATGATGGAATGATTCTAAATTTTATACAATGCTTGACTCAGTGCCTTGAAAATTATTTTTGATGTATGGTTTATTCATAACATTCATTTTAAAATAGCCTAATAACATTAACATGACATAATCCTATTTCCTTTTTAAATAATGCACTATATGAATAAAATTCTTCTCAAGCACTATATTATTGCATATGGCTGATTTTAGGAAATATCCTGATGTTATTTATAAATATAAATCATTTATTCCCAATGTGTTTTGATTTTTCCATTGGGTATATTATACGTGTTAATCAATCTCACAAGGAGAATTATTATTCAAAAATTTAAATGCACAATTCTATCAAATAATTTATTGATTACATTCATTATTTGCAAATATATATGTAACTTTTAGAAAGAGCATGGGAAAAATAAGATACAATTTGTCAATAGTAAAACTAATCTATTAAAGTGAATATTTTTATTAATCAGCTTTAAATTTATTATAATAATAAATTCATAGTCATAAAATGTAAAACCAAAATAAATAAATTAAAAAAGATAATATAAAATAAAATATTGCTTTTTAAACAAGTAATTTATTTTTATTTAGTATTACTTTTTGTAACACTATAATATTAAACAGTATATACTGATATGTTATAATCCCAACAACTTAATATGGATTAATATAGATTTATATTTTTACAAGCAATTATATATTTAAGCAAGCAAAAAAATTTTCAAATATTTCTATTTATAATAAATAGAAGTTCATAAATACAATTGAAAATTTTGACATAATAGGTTTACTGTGTCTTACTTCGTGTTAGTAGAATAACAACAAAAAAAGTATAAAAGAATGTGATGTAGTTGGTAATTAAAATATACTTCACATTTATATATATATATGGAAGATATATTCTTAGAAATATAATTTTTTTGTTTTTTTTTTAATCTAAATTACTTTTTTCCAATTTTTGATGTATTGCACCCCCTCCCCCCAAAAAAAAATCCCTCACTAATTCTTTTCTTTTGTTAGTAGAAAGTTTGATAATTAAAATATAGCTTTGTAATATTTACATATAATTTTTATTAAATATAATAAACAATAATTTTAAAAATAATTATTTTACATTTCTCACGTGACAATTTTCAAAATGTCTATGAAATCTTAACAAAGTAGTGTTACTATATAAGCGATAAATTAAATATATCATTCAAACAAAATTTACTTAATTTAAAATATATTTATACAATAAAATTTTATCTCAGATTACCAAAAACTCTATTTTTCTCCATGTCTTAAATATGTATTTTAATACACAAGCCACAACATTTTCCAATAACTGGAATGTTTTAATGAATGCTTTGGTTTGCATTTTATGACATAAATTTAGAAAATGGCTGCTATTCCAAAGCATTTTATATTGAATCAGTGAAGAATTTATTAGCTTCATGCTCCCAAATCAAAATGCTTTAGATTTGCCTATATAATTAAGAAAACAGGTTGGGAGATATGAGGGTCCCTCTTATTTTTATAAAGTTGAATCTTGTGTTATGATTTGCAGAGGTCTCTCTTGCTAAAATTAAGCACTCAAGTCACATGTACTGAGGTTTTAGCCTTATATAAGTATTGCAAATTAACAAAGTTTTAAAACAATTAAGTAGCATTAACCAAAACTTCATTGCTTAAAAAATTATCCATAAAAAAAAAAAATAATGCAAGATTTATCAAGATCATACAATATTTGTTGAGTTATAAAGTCGACAAAATTAATAATAATAATTTTAATGTTTTCTTGCTATAGATCAGTTGATAATGATGTTTTAATTACTATTTTGATCATCTAGTAACAGTTTCAAAATATTTCTTTACCAGCTTCTGGCAAAATAGAACTATTAAAACTAGCACCGTCTGTCTTCCTATGATGTAAAAAAATAAGTCATATAAATGTTAGCAACTATAGACTTAAACAACATGAGACCAAACAAATAAAATTTTACACTTGGTTGTAGTATATGGAAAAATAGAATAATGATGACTTGCATTAAAACAGTTTATAATGCCATTCTTAGTGACACCATTAATTGTATATTTGTTGCATATAGTGAATATTGGTTAACTTATAATTTTTTGCTTCATATAGCATAAATATTTATACTAAAATTGACAATGGATTTATTAAAAAAAAATATGCATGAAAAAGCAATATTATGAAATACATTAAAAATGAATTACTATATATATATATATATATATATATATATATATATATATATATATATATATTATTTTCCAGAGTTTCCATGTAATAAAAATATAATAGCTAAATAGCTGACATTTCAGTACAAGAACAAGTACTTTCATCAGAGTTTCTTCTTTCTCAAATCATAAGATTGTGTGATTTGAGAAAGAAGAAGCTCTGAAGAAAATGCTTATTATTGTATTAAAAGTTAGATATTTAGCAGTTATATTTTTATTAAACCATCAAATATCACATGATCATGCATATTTTTATTACACGGAAGCTCATGGAAATAATACTATGAATTTATCATTTATCTGCAATAATATTAGAATTAATATATAAATATGACTATGACCTTTAAACCGAAAATCTGCCTATTAAAATTTAAATACTAAACATTGATACTAATATTCTAAGACTCACATGATTAAAAAATATATATATATAATGATTATAAGTAAATAAGCATTTATTTTTATATAACACTACGCATACAATTGTATACATTCAAAGATCAGCCTTTCAAGCTAATTGTGCATGCGTCTTCTGCGAGTGTTAAATAATAAATGAATACTTCACTCTACAATACAAGATATAGTATTTATGCAGGAATAAAAGGAATCCTCTTATTCCTACAACTCAAATTCTTTTATATGAGCAAATCTGAAGTACTGTTGAATAAAGTGTGAGAGTAGAATTCTCACTTTTAAATTACTATCTACGATGTTGTGATGAATGACGTCATGAAATTGTCTAGAATTTACTAAATGTCACTCTAAGTGAAACTTAATTATAAGTAAATAAGCATTTATTTTTATATAACGCTATGCATACAATTTAATTAAGTTTCACTTAGAGTGACGTTTACTAAATTCTAGACAATTTCACCGACGTCATTCATCACAACATCGTAGATAGTAATTTAAAAGTGAGAATTCTACTCTCAGCTTTATTCAACAGTACTTCAGATTTGCTCATATAAAAGAATTTGAGTTGTAGAAATAAGAGGATTCCTTTTATTCCTGCATAAATACTATATCTTGTATTGTAGAGTGAAGTATTCATTTATTATTTAACACTCTGCAGAAGACGCATGCACAATTAGCTTGAAAGGCCGATCTTTGAATGTATATAATGATTATATAAAATAAGTATTTCATTTTAAACTATCAAATTATTTTACTTTTATGAAAATAGAAACATTAAACAGTAAGCTAAGTTCAGTGATTTTTTTTATTTTTGACAATAATTTTTAAAAGGGATTTAAAAGTTTTATTTTTATAAGTACAATTTGAAATATGTCTTTGCATGACTTATCATCAGTAGAGTCTCTTATCCCAGTACGTTTTTTTATTATTAAAAACTATAATTGATTCTTAACAAATATGAATTTACATTTTAACAATTGTTTAAAAATGAAAAAGAACTTAAGCTAATATATCACTGAAATCTATGAAATATCTTTTTATAAAAATAAATAGAAAAAAACATACTATAATTATTTCTAACCTGATTCATAACTCTTACTATAACTAAAACACATACATATAGAGATAAAGTGAAATAAATCATTTCACTTCAACCGTATTGAAAAAAAAAATCTTGATCTTTGTCATAATTGCATTCTAGCATAAGATAATTGGAAATAGTATTTTTTGCTTGATAGGATTATTGTAGTATAAATTAATAAAATTATTCATTTTCACAAATATTAACCCTCCAAATATGTACAGAGTTAGAAAAAAGTCAAATTCGTTGTTTACAAATTGCCACGTATTTTGTACATACATTTATACAATGAAACAACCATAAATATTTTACATTAGGAAAAAAACACAATATATAATAAATTCCAGGTTGAGCAAACCTTGAAATTTTGCAGATCACGAATATGTTACTATTTTTCTTTTAAGTAGATGGTTCACAAAAGACCCAATTATCCTTCAATAGTGATTAATAAAGAGATATATATCTATTCTTAACTAAACTTTAAAGATTCGCATTTAACTGTATTGGTGTTGGTCAGAAAAGCCATAATAAATTGAATGTTGTGATATGATCAGATCTTTCTTTTATGAATAAACTTAAGAATTCTGAGCCTATCATAAATTTTATCTTTATTTTAAAGATAATTTCCCCTTTATTTAGAAATAAAACATTATACAAGAAATAAATAATTTCTAATAATAGCATAACAATATTTTATAAATGAGACGAAAAAAATAATAAATATCCACTATGTTATAAAAAAAGGAAAATTATTCGATGTCAGTTATTAAAAATGTAAAATGACAATCTATTTAATATATATATTAACTATGATGGTTGTTCCCATCATATCATCTAAAAGACATGAGATTATTAAGAGTTTGATCGTATAATAGACCCAGTTTGCTATTTTTTTTCCACAAATAAATACTTTTAAATAGTGTTTCCTATTTTTAAAGTTTTTATGATAATAATAAATAATGTCACGATAACAAAATGCATTGTAAATCAAATGAATAATATCAAAAGTCTCTTATGTAAAAATAACTAAAGAAAAAAGTAACATTTATAAAAAGATAAATATTTACTGCATATTATTATACGTTAATTTTGTAAAAATTGTTGTTAATTTATTGTAATAAGTTACTTTTTAAAAAAAAAAATTAAGAGTGTTACAAAATATTATTCATTGTAAATTTGATTTCTGCATTTTTTTCCTCTTTCTCTAAATAAAAGATAAGCTGATCAGTGTTGTATTCTACGCTCTGTTAGAGTGATTGTTAAGGGATACAGAAAAACTTTGTTTTGGCATCTTCTTAGATAAAAAAACAGACAAAAGTAGCAGTTTATTTCTCTTCATTAAGGTAACAGAAATTTCACTTAAATGTTGCTGACCAAAAGAATTCAGATTAAGAAGATAAACTTAGCAACCTCAGTATTACCTCCACTATGGCTGCAATTTGTCATTTCATCTAAACAATTCACAGGCATAAAGGGCAATGATTAAGATAATGTCAAATGTCACAAACAAAGGCCATTTTGTTAATCAGAGATCAGATTATTTCCAAGTTTCCCTGGCCTCAATAAACTCAGTATGGACTTCAAATCCATGACTCCATAATGAAAGAAGAGAGAGAGTAGGAATATATATATAACTGCACATTTGAAAACAAAAGTGAATAGAAAATATCAAATTTGAAGTTTGAATACAAATATATAGAGAGTTTGTATGTACAACATTGATAAAAAAAATTATATTGTAAGGTAATTGAAATTTTATTTGTTACTGTTGTCAATAATATATTTTATTATTATAAACATATCGAATTGTAAATGGGGGGGGTGAATTTTGTTTATATGCATTGTCTATTGATTCGGAGGGAAGTTTAAGGAATCATGAATCTTTGTTTGCGTATTTATGAGATTAAAGTTTTGTTTAATAAATAACTTCCAAGATTGATTAAATTAATGAAGATTATTCTTTAAGATTTAATATCATTAAAGAATATAATTGTAGTGATGTGTTAATAGCTATGTTTTAGATTACAAACTGAATAGTTTATTATATTCTTAACATAAGAATTTGTAAATCTCTCATATTAATAAGATATAAATAACTCTTAATTTTTTTAAACATATATATGTGTGCTTAGCTTGAGAATATTTTTGTAACAGATTACCATTGATAATTTGTTATGAATAAAATGGGCTGATAGTAAAGTTAAATACTTACATAAAGAATATTAAGATTTAAAAAAATATTGATTTGATCGAAGGTATGGAAATATGTATATATATATAATTGATTAGTTTGTAAATTATTAATATATATGATGATATTAGTTTATGCCTAATCTTATTACAATAACGTTATCTGAGTATTTTAGTAATCTCATAAGTCATCTGATCTATGTATGTGAATATCTTGGGTATTTTAATTCAAAAGGGAAGTCCCCATTTTTAATATGCATATATATTTCTAATGTTTAATAATAAATTGCTTAATTTGCTTTTTTTTTTTCAAATCAGATTTAATATTTTCTTTGAAGATAAGATTACATTTGCTACTTCAACATATTTGGTCACTTAAATGTTAGTCACCCATTTTTATCCAGAATATGCTGAAATATAAAATGTTAATATTATAGTTTTATATAATAATAATTTATCTGTAGGACAATAAAAAACCCTTTGCTCCAGAATAAATACTTAAAGATAATACTGTTATCACAATCTTAGAATACATATAATGTCCATGCCATTGAATTTGATTAATAATTAAGTATATAGTTTACATAAATGATGGACTGTAAAACTGTCCCTCTGATTCAAATAATATTATTATGAGATGTTATTTATTCTATATAAAAAGTATATGATACTATATTATTTGAATTAGATGATCAAAGATTACAGATATTTAACTAAATATATTGTTGTATAAGTTGGTTTGTGTATAAAATCATGCCTATAACTTGTTTCCTTTGCCACTCAATAACCATTTATTGTTGTATAGTTTGACAAAGTGAGCTTCTGTAACATATTTCTTTAAAAAAAGCATTTAAAATAATTTGGTGTTATGAACAAATCGTCATGCACACCCTTATTGTTATATAATTTGTCAACTAAATCTGTTGCACACTCAAACAGTCATCTTCCTAGAAATTACATTATATAATTTGGCAATGCAATCTACAGAGCATGTTAAGTAAGATGAACCTTGTACACCCCATATTAACAAGAGATATAAATAACATATATATATATATGTGTGTGTGTGTGTTTAGCTTGAGAATATTTTCATAACAGATCACCATTGAAGATTTTGTTATGAATAATGGGGGCTATTGGTAATGTTAAATACTTACATAAAAATATTAAGATTTTAAAAAATATGATTTGATTAATCATATGGAAACATATATATATATATATTTCATATGATGGAATTAAAATCCATTATGTTGCCTTCATAAAATACTTTAATATAAAAATATAAACAACTACATTTGAATTAATAAATGGTAAATTTATTTGCATCAAATCGATTTTCGTTCAAAATGAACCTTCACAAGATGTTAGAATAAATCAAAAAGTCACGTGATATATATTAACGTAGTATACACTTATTGTTCAAATTAAATTTTAAAAATTATTAAAATTTTTAATGTTTAGCTGACGACTTTCAACTCAATTTCACGGATTCTTGGTGCAAAATTCAGAAACTTAGCATCCTTTAACCTTAATAATAAAGGCTTCATAAAAATTATGACAAATCAAGGACACAGTTTATAAAATTTACCATCAACAATCAGAAGACACGATCACACCAAATGTCTATAGAGTTAAAAGAAATCAGATGACATATCTTCAATATAGCAGTTTTCTTAATCTTGTTTATAAAAATCTTTAAATAAATTAAAAGATATTATATCCACTGAATTATATAAAAACTGTATAAACAAGATTAAGAAAACTGCTATATTGAAGATATGTCATCTGATTTCTTTTAACTCTATAGACATTTGGTATGATCGTGTCTTCTGATTGTTGATGGTAAATTTTATAAACTGTGTCCTTGATTTGTCATAATTTTTATGAAGCCTTTATTATTAAGGTTAAAGGATGCTAAGTTTCTGAATTTTGCACCAAGAATCCGTGAAGTTGAGTTGAAAGTCGTCAGTTAAACATTAAAAATTTTAATAATTTTTAAAATTTAATTTGAACAATAAGTGTATACTACGTTAATATATATCGCGTGACTTTTTGATTTATTCTAACATCTTGAGAAGGTTCATTTTGAACGAAAATCGATTTGATGCAAATAAATTTACCATTTATTAATTCAAATGTAGTTATCTATAATATATATATATGAAATTGATTAGTTTATAAATAAGTAATATAAAATGGCAATGAAGGTAATCTTATTAATGTCACAGTATTTGAGTATTTGTAATAATCTCATAAGTCACTCGATCTATATACATGAATATCTTGATATTTAATTAA
>JAQFVV010012667.1:0-40000 GCA_028023455.1 Epiperipatus broadwayi | reverse complement strand
ATATATTTAAATCTAAATTAGTTTTTATATTTATTGTATGTGTAAAATATTTTTTTATTGTTATTCTGCATTTCATTTTTATTATGTAGTCGATTATTATAGCACAGATTTGTTTGGCAAATTAAACTTTTATTTGTGTGTGTTATATATATATATATATATACTGTTATTATATATATCATATATATATATATATGTATATAACTGTAATTATATTTTTCAGACATATCTATACAAAGATTTATTTTTAGTATATTTGTATGTGCATAAAAGCATAAGTATTTTTATTTTATTATTCAAACTGTTTCAATAAATTATTTGTTTTTTTGTTTTTTTTTTGGTATTTAAAATTAAATTTAGTATCTATTCTTACTGAAGAACTGTCTCATATGTACTGTGTACTAATATTTCTAATTGTTTATATTCTTGGATGTGCTTTTACTCTACATTGGAGAATATGTTGGTATGCTAATGGTGAAGAATTGATATATTACTATGTAAGAGTAATATTTCACCAATATATTGTCTATAAAAGGAAGTGGTACTCCAAAAATTGATTTAGTATATCCTCATCATAAATAATCATATCAGGTCAGGCAACTTGTAGATGGTTTGAAAGGTAATGATCATGAAATATAACCTGTATTATTTTTAGAAATTTTTTATATTACTTTGCAAATTTGAAATATATAATTATATCATCATCATCATCATCATCATGCTAATTATGAAGCAAAACCTTATTCTTTGACAAGAATTGGTATAAAAACTAAGAGACATTATATAGTTCCAACGTGTGCAATATTTTTCAGGAGCCATCTTTATTTTACTCCAGTCATGCTACATGTTTATAGGTTTGAGTAATTAACAGATCTCTAGATCATTAGTCGTAAGTAATCCATATCTAGTTTTATTCTATCCAATAAGTAAAATCTAGTTAGACATATTAAATTAGTGCTACCATATAACTTTTACTGATTACAAAGTTGGGATATGGGGTGATTTTTTTTTTGTTTTATAAGATATGTTAAAAGTAGCAAAAGTGATTGTCTCAGTGATTTCTTAGAATTAATAAACCTGTTTTAGTAGTTACTTCAAAACATTTTAACGAAAATAAGTGGAGAAAATGGAAGGGATTATGTTTGTATATATTCAAGGTAATATGTTTATTTATATATTTGAAAATAGCCATTTATTAGTAGTTATAAGTATAATAATTGCAAATAATATTTTTCAAAGTCTAACTGCATTTTTTTTTATTGAAAAGTTATCTACAAATCCTATTTTCTCTTCACCCTCTTAAAGACCTTCTTCAAGAGGCTTTTGATTGAAAATAAGAGCACACCTGAGCCGTGTTTATATATATTAAAAAGGTCGAACACAGTAAAGCTTTAACAATTTTGAAGCAGCGGTGACCAATATATATATATTATTAGTCGTTAACCCCCTCCCCCCTTTTAAAAGTAAATACAGGATTTCAGGTTCATTAATAACTGGGCTATTAGGAAATTAACAGTCTTTAATTTAATTTTTGCGTTAATGACATCTTTTATCTCCCGATTTTAAAATTTCAAAGATAATACGTAATTATAAAATGTGAGCTTGGTTATTTGAAATAAAATTATTTTTAAAAAATAGTAATTACATTCACTAAAGATAAATAATATAGCTTAAATTTAATTTTAAAACCTTTAAAAAAATTTGTAAAAAAAGTCATTATATTCTTTAAATGTAAACACTGAGTCCATGATAATATTATATATACAAGCAATCTCAGACAATTTTTATATTGAAGTAAATGTGGAAAGCATTCATGAAAACAAAAGAATTAGAACTGTGTTTTTGAAAAGAAAAAAAAGAGATATCCTGTTTAGCCAAATAATAATAAAAAGTCATTTACATATTTAATCAATGTTACCAATTTCATAAATAAATTATTTGCTATTTATAAATTAGAACAACATTGTAACTTGTAAACAAATATAATCATCCTATTTCCGAGAAAAAAATAATAATATTGCAGAATGTTAATTAAACAGACTTTTTACCAATAAAGTGCTACCAATTATAATATGAGTATATTCAGTTCAAAAAAATCAAAAATTAATTTCAGTACATTAAAAAAATATATCGTACACTACAGAAACTGCAGGAATTGAGAATGTTAATATCACAATACGTATGCCACACACAGCAAACTAGAGTAATCAATGGATTCCAGAAGGCTTGTGCATAAAATCCCCATTTAGTGCCTACTCATCCAATATCCCCAGACTAGTTTCTGGCTTGTGGCCTTCGTCAGTGAAAAACCTTGGATCTGAGAGCATTGCATCTAGATCTTAGGATCTAATGCAACCCTCCAGCAACAACCTTTTATCTCCATTTAACTACAAAACTATGATCTTAAACTGAAAACACATAAGGTTTTCAATTCAAGCCCATCAACTTATATAGTTATATGGGTCTGACCCAAGTTCAGTTCCCATACATTTTGGTGTCTTTGGTTCTTTAATAACCATTGTCACCAATTTAGGCAGGATTGGTTTTGAGCCAATAAACATCACATGACAACCGTATCTTATGCTTGTGTATAACTGTTGTTAAAACAGGCAAATCTCACTATACATATGCCACACACAGCAAGCTAGAATAATCAGTGTATGCCAGAAGGCTTGTACATAAAATCCCCACTAGTGCCTACTCATCCAATACCCCCATTGATTACTCTAGCTTGCTGTGTGTGGCATACATATAGTGAGATTTTCCTGTTTTAACAACAGTTATACACAAGCATAAGAGATGGTGGTCATGTGATGTTAATTGGCTTAAAACCAATCATGCCTAATAGGATATTGGTGGCAATGGTTATTAAAGAACTGAAGACAACAAAATGTATGGGAACTGAACTGGGGTCAGACCCATATAACTATATAAGCTGATGGGCTTGAATTGAAAACATTAAGGTGTTTTCAGTTTAAGACTCATAGTTTTGTAGTTAAATGGAGATAAAAGGTAGTTGCTGGAGGGTTGCATTAGATCCTAAGATCTATATGCAGTGCTCTCAGATCCAAGGCTCCTCACTGACAAAGGCCACAAGCCAGAAACTAGTCTAGAGATATTGGATGAGTAGGCACTAGATGAGAATTTTATGCACAAGCCTTCTGGCTTCCATTGATTACTCTAGCTTGCTGTGTGTGGCATATGTATAGTGAGATTTGCCTGTTTTTACAACAGTTATACACAATCATAAGAGATGGTGATCATGTGATTTTTAATGTTAATATCTAAAGAAAAAAAACTTTAAAATAATACTCATTAACAAAAAAAGTAATTGTCATTCGTGTTTTGCAAACTTTATACATCATTTAAAATATGATCAGAAATATAATATTTTATGCTCGCCGTCAATGAGATTTCATGCCTAATAGTTGCACCTGTTGTAACTATTTCACAAATGCTTTTAATTTTATTAGTGTTTCAGATGTCTCTGTGGAATTTCTTTTTATTTAATAAAGTAACTGCTGTACTATAAAAAAATAAAACAAAAACAGAAATACAATATTATAAACCCAAGTAATGAAAGAAATATCAAATTGTGTTCAAAATTATGGACAATAAATTAAAGTCTAAAAATGGTGAGCTCATAAGCATATTCCATATTGAAGCATGACTCTATGCAAAAAGACAGAGATTGAATATTACTATAGATCATTTACAAATTTAATGTAACATCCATTTTGGAAAACAATCATTGGCAAATCATAACCTTGATGCAATATTTTCCTATAGTCATGACAATCTGATTTTTCAATATTAAACATGTAATTATAAATTTTATTAACTGCACATTATTATATTAAGTAATATTTACTAAGGCTGTAACCTTTAGGAATAAGCGTCTGAAAAATTTGAAGGTAGGGACCTCTACAATTAAAGAAGGATTTCTCTCTTTTCTTCCTAGCGTAAGCTTGTGGCTAAGACCTGTATAGATCCCTACCTTCAAATTTTTCATATGCTTATTCCTAAAGGTTACAGCTTTAGTAAATATTACTTAATATAATAATGTGCATTTAATAAAATTTATAATTACAACTTTAAATTATCATAATAGATTTCTTACTATAAGATCTTTCCATTGACTCATTGTAAATCAAAAGATTTTGTGAGTATTAATATATAATAAGAATTGTGGACTTAATTAGTGTAGTATTGAATAGCTTCACACTCTTAGATCTAACCACTTCAGCTTCACCTATTCATATATAAAAGTAGGTTGAAGTAAAGAAGGGTTTCCCTCTTTTCTTCCTAGCGTAAGCTTGTGGCTAAGACCTGTAGAAGTCCCTAACTTCGAATTTTTCAGATGCTTATTCCTAAAAGTCACACCCTTAGTAAGTATTACTTAATATAATAATGTGCGTTTAATAAAATTTATAATTACAACTTTAAATTAGCATAATAGATTTCTTACTGTAAGATCTTTCCATTGACTCATTGTAAATCATAAGATTTCATGAGTATTAATGTACAATAAGAATTGTGGACTTAATTAGTGAAGTATTCAATATCTTTACACTCTTAGATCTAACCACTTCAGCTTCACCTATTCATATATAAAAGTAGGTTGAAGTAAAGAAGGGTTTCCCTCTTTTCTTCTTAGTGTAAGCTTGTGGCTAAAACCTGTAGAGGTCCCTACCTTCGAATTTTTCAGATGCTTATTCCTAAAGGTTACAGCCTTAGTAAATAGTAAATATAATAAAATAGCATTTACATGGAACTAATTTAGGACAAAAAGAGGAGATAAAATATGTAAGGGTGCACATACTTTGTAAAATATTTAATATTTTCAAATAATAGTTAAGAATAAATCAAAATTATACAATTATACTTACACTTAATAGTTATATTGACTTCTTTAACTAATTCTGAGTACACATTTATTTTCATATAATCTGGTTTCACTTATTACATAGCATAACATTTGAATGGTTAGAATGACATTATCCTACACCAATATAAAATCAGTCAGTTTCATTGTAGCTTATTTTTAGTTATAGTTTCAAATCCTATTTACAGATTCTTCATAAAATAATGAAATGCTTTGTTACACCATTATTTCTAAAAACATTCAACAATTCAACATGATCATTGAACATAGGATAATGTAATCAAACACATAGATTTGGGTTTCTGAAATTTTCCTAATCTTATACTTGATATGGCATATATCAACTATGATATTTCCTGTTACTCAACATTTCCTGGATGTAACAGGTACCATTTTCAATATAAGACTGTATTTTGTGCTAAATTATTTTCAGCATAATGTTAGTAGGATGAAATATGAGTTACTATACAATAGTGGTATACTCCATCAATATTTTTTTTTCTTTAGTAGAAAAATATAACTTGGATTTATTTTAACTGGTAGGCTATTGAATGACTTTACAGATTAAGTCTCGATTATTGCAGGCAATAAATTATATGACTATTAATTTTCAAATTCCCTAATTCCATAATATTTTTAAAATTGAATGTGTGTTCTTTTCAGTATATTTCACAAAAATCAAATTAATTTGAATTTAGGTTTCATAGTCTATGCAATATGCTATTTTTATTGAAGCTTACTAATGTTGTAGCATGTTTATTTATGTAAATCACTTTGTTCTTTCATTTTTTGAAATCTACAATTACTTTTTTCTATTATTTATATAGATATATATATCATAATTTTTTTTGTAAATACTTTTGTATCTCCATTTTTTTACAATCTAAGTTTTTTTTCCTACTTTTTTATTTAAATATATTTTTGTAATTCTTAGAATATTAAATATCAAATTTATTTTATTATAATAACTGATTTAATTTTTTTTTTAAATAATATATTCAATTGAACTCAAGTAACAAGCTCATGAAACTTTTATCCATTATTGCATTTTGTATGGTATTGCCACATATAGATTTCATACATGTACTCTAACAAAAGAACAAGATATTGATCAATGGTCCACACCTCCAGACAGTCAAATATTTCAACTGTCAATTCATTCATTTTGTATAAAAAAAATTATGCTTTCAAAAAAAATTCAATAACTTGGATTTTTTTTAAGCATTTGCAAAATGAAATTTATATTATATTATATGACCAGTAGGAAACTTTGAAATGACAGTAACAAGAATGCAGATGACAAAATATTCAAGGTCAAAAAAACTTCATTTTAAATTTATTACTATTTATTTATTTGTTCTTTTGATGGCCATTTAAAACATAATTATACCATAAAGAAATTTTGTATCATTATACTACTATGTAGCAATTACACTACAAAACTGTCCTGTAGAAGATTTCAGATTAACTGATATAGTTTTCTCAGTATCTTAACTTTTTTTCACTTTTTATTATAAAACTTGTGTTGCAAAGCATGCTATCATTTTGTGTGGTCTTATCTTTAGCAATGATTTCAAAGCTAATCTAAACTTATATTTAATTCTGATGCAATTTTTATACAGATTGAATAGTGTGGTAGTTTTTTTTTTAATTTTACTATTTTATCCATCTCTGTTTTTATATATTACTTTGGATATTAGGTGTTCATTGGTACTTTCTAAAATATTGCTTTTGATTTTCTAAAAATTATATATACTTTCAATATCTTTGAAAAAACTGACATAGACATAAGGTTTAACTTTCATGGCTGCAATTTAAAATTTACTGTTTAGTTTATTCTCAAGATATCTTTTATTTTATTTTTATTTTTATATGACACATCTCTTTGTGCATAACATAGCATAAATTTATTTTCAATTTGAATCTCACAAGTATGTGACATTTAAAGCAAATTTAAATGTATATTCATTTCATGGATAGCAACAAAAAAAAAATAAACAAATAGATCTTTGATGAGCTGAGATTTGAACTAACATTTAAGGCACATACAATTATGTTGAAATTGTCAATTTTAGTCATATTATGACAACATATAATTGATTACAAAAGTGCATAGTGATTAAAAAAGTCAATGAGGCAAGAATAAGACAATCATTGCTCTTGTATTACAATAATGAATGTGATTTTTGAACAGCCTAAAAACAAATCGTTTAGCAGAATGCTATTCACGTGATCATCCAAAAATTATATTGCTTTAATTATACCCAATAATAAATTGTAATGTACCATTCTAATCTTGAAGAAAGTAGAAGACATTAAATCATGTAGCATTAATAGAACTCTAAAGAGTTGTACTATTTAAGAGATCTAAATCAAGCAATATATCTCAAGAAAAAGATCCAACACTATTAAATATGATATATATAAGATAAGTTATATACTTAACCTTGAGGATAAATGCGCATGTGCACATATATTTTTTTTAAATTGTATTTTTTTACATAGGAAAAAAATATAAAAAAGTTTATAAAAGTATATATAAAAGTAAATAGCAGCAATTAATAAAAAGGCCAAACGTCAAAAATTCAAAACGAAAGTACATTTTTGTTCCAGTAAAATTGTTTAAATAAATGTCTGTTTCCTTCCCGTGCTCATTCATACTCGACTGCATCCAGCTGAGAATACAAGTCAACATTAATAGCCATCATTCACTTAATAAAAATTATACTGTACAATATAAACAAATTACAAACCGCACAAAGCTTGACATACGAAAGTTTTAAATTTCTTTTGAACAAAATATTTTAACATCATAATTTGAAATCTATTCAGGATTTTTTTAGCGTCATATAATTGTCTTTTCAAAAGTTAAAAACATGTTCGTGATAATTAAAGATTAAAACTAAACAGAACTTTAATATAAACTTTTTTTTTTTTAGTTTTCATGCCACTTTGGAAAAGTTATCAGATTAATAAATAATATAATTGTACGATCAGTTGCTTAGGAAATCATATCCCATTTAGGCATCTCTAGTAGTAGATTAAAGCACAACAGCTTGTTAAAATGACAGAATTCATTTATATATATATAACATACAACGCTAAGAATCGATACTAAAATCCAATTAATGAAAACTAATAAATCAAATTGTATTACCATGTATATGTATATTATAGTTAGGCTGCAAAAAAAAAATGTTCCAAAAAAAAATCTTTGGTTGCCTAGGTTTTAATAAAACGAAGTATAGTCAATTCCTATTACCCTAATATTGTTATTGGCATGTTCATGTTTATATTGTAACAAAAAAATGAATGGACTATTCATAAATGTGCATAAGTTCAGCAAAGTTGTCAAGCGTTGTTAGCCGAGAGATCATCGCAGCTGCCTTGCAAGCAAGTAGTTGGTTGCAGACAGTTGTGGGTTCGCGTCCCGGCTGGTGCTATGACATATGGAAAAAAAAAGTTCAGCAACATTAATGACATTCGTTTTTGAAATTGATGTCATAAAAATCCAATATTGTTTTTTTCTCATAGAAGTCTTCCCCTAAGAATAATAGTTGTAATAATATCTTGCAATAAAAATAACTGTATAAATTGAGGATTCCATTTCTGAATGGCTGTGGAACTGCTTAAATCTAATAGAAAATTATGATATTTAAGGTTGTTCAATGAAATACATAATCATATTGTCTGTGTGATAATGGGTAATGTTCTATCTAAAAACATCATAATATGATCAACTTAATAATTTATAATAAAAAAATACATGGATACCCTTTCTTAAAGAAGGTAAATGATCAATTAGCCAAAGAAGTATGAAAACAGGGAATTCTAAGAATCTCTGAATTTTAGACTTAAGATAGGATTTAATGTGATAATTTTTTTATTTTGCCATGTGAAAAAAATATTATACCAGTAATAAAAAAATAATAATCTGATATTTTCATTTACTATTGTTGTTCTTCAGAAAAGTAGAAGAAAATTTGACAATGCAAATGAAACATGTAAGGGATTGTGGTCTAAGCCAACTGACAAGTGCTGATTCAGCACAAAATGTGCATCTTAGGGATCTTTTTCACATATCTTTGGCCATATATTTATGATTACATCCCTCCATTAAAAGTAGATAGAAACCAGTCCCTACCTTGCATGAGAGTGATGCAGTGAAAATTAGACTACAGAAATATTATTCATTATTGTCACTTTGAACTTTGTGATTTTTATTTTTTCTTAAAAAAATAATCAAAGTTTATTAATATTTTAAAATATTTTTCAGATGATTATATACTTTTTATAAAAACCTTATTCAAAAAATTACTATAAATATTATTTAATATTAATAATTATGTGCTTTTAACACTCATTAAAGAAGTTATATTTATTAATAATTTATGAGAAGTTAATAAACAAATTTTCATTACATAAATATTATTGTAATACCAATAAGCCAATAAGCTAATACACATGTGCTTTGTAGATATCATTATATAAATGAATACTCCCACTTTTTCAAACCCAAGATAAAGTCTTTGGGAAAAGATAGAATGAATCGATCTATCATTTTGACCCAAATGTATATGTATGGGCAAACCTTAAGTGTTTGAAAATGAGAGCATGAAGTTGTTAATTGACCACTTTAAATTACTTTTTTACTTGCCCATACATATACGTTTGGGTTGGAAAGATAGATGGATTCATTCAATCTTTTCCCAAAGACTTTATCTTGTGTTTGAAAAAGTGGGAGTATTCATTTATATAATGACATCTACAAAGCACAAGTGCATTAGCTTATTGGCTTATCGGTATTACAGTTTATAAAAACATCGTGCCATATAAAAATAAAAAATGTCTTACAAATATTATTGTAAAAAATAGCAAAAACAAAAAGAAAGAAAAAGATAAACATTAATTTTTTAAATGCCATTAAAAATTAGCATAATATTTAAAAAAACAAAAAAAACAAAACAAAGGAAATATATAAACATAAAAATAATGATAATGAAGATATCATATTAAAATTATATTTTTTATTTCTATAGTCAATACACTAACAATCATTTGACATTCTCAGATCACCTATGACCCATTATCTTTAGTCTAAAAATATTTAGAGCTCTATTTACTGACAACAATAATGGTAACCAGTTTGGTTAGATATTATAAAGTTCTGAAAAACTTTCAAAGTTGACCTAAGTTTGAACTTGATTCCACTAAAAGAACTCCTGATTATAAACAAAAAGTTATATCAGTATAATATAACCAATGAACAAAGTATTCAAAATGTTTTTAATATTTATGTTTAATAAAGAAAAGTAAAAAAAAAAAAAAGAAAATATTAGCATGTATATATAATTAATTAAGAGGGTGATTTATTGATATAAAAGAAGCAAAATTATAATATTCAAGATATATATATATATATCATCATCATTATCAACCATTATCAATCCACTGCAGGATGAAGGTCTCTCCAAGTTTAATCCATCTTCTCCGATCTTTAGCTTCTCTTCTCCACATCACCCCTGCACACTTTCTTATTTCATCCATCCATCTCACATGTGGTCTCTTTCTGGGTCTTTTACAATCTCTTGGAATCCAGTTTAAAATTTCAATTGTCCATCTATTATCATCTCTTCTAGCAATATGTCCAGCCCAACTCCACTTCAATCTTTTAATTTTTTCAATGATGTCAGTAACACCTGTTTGTTCTCTTACCCATACATTGCGTTTTCGATCTCTTCTTGTTACTCCCAACATACACCTCTCCATACTTCTTTGAGTGGTCTGAAGTCTCTGTATTGCTCTTCTATTGAGTGTCCAAGTCTCAGATCCATAAGTAAGAACTGGTAAAACACATTTGTTAAAAACCTTCCTTTTCAAACACATAGACATATTTCCTTTTAGTATCAAGTTATTTCTACCAAAAGCACTCCAACCAATTTTAATTCTATGATTAATTTCCTCCATTATGTTTCCATCTGTATTAATAATCTGACCAAGGTATTTGTAACTGTTAACTTCTTCTAATTCATCATAATCAATCTTTATTTTCATATTTTGAGCAAACCGATTAAACATTACTTTAGTCTTTTTAACATTTATCTTTAGTCCTACTTTCCTACTTTCATCTGATAACTCCTGCAACATTTCCTGCAGCTCTGAAGCATTATTTGCAAAAACAACTACATCATCTGCGAAATCTAAATGACTTAAATAATCTCCATTTACTTTCACTCCTTTAGTTTCCCATTTTAATCCACAAAATACTTCTTGCAGCACTGCTGTAAAAAGTTTTGGAGATATGGAGTCACCTTGTCTTACACCTTTCTCAATGTTGACTTTCCCAGTATCATTATGTAATCTAATTGTTGCTGTTGCATTTTTATAAATATTCTTTAAAATATGACAATATCCTGGATCTATACCTTGATGATCTCACTGAAGAAATGTTTATAGAATCAAATGCCTTTTCATAATCTACAAATCCAAAACATAATGACAACTCATATTCATTTGTCCTTTCTATAACTTCTCTCAATACCTGAATATGATCTACTGTACTAAAACCACTTTTAAATCCAGCATGTTCTCTTGGTTGGTGGAAATCCAATGTTCTCTGTAGACGAGTTGTAATTATTTTGGTAAAAATTTTATATAAAACTGATAAAAGGCTGATAGGTCTGTAATTTCTAATATCTTCTTTATCACCTTTTTTAAATATTAATATTATTACTGCATTCTTCCAATCATTCGGTACATCTTTATCATTTAGACATTTGGTATATAACTTTGCTAAAAAATTTTCTGTTTCTTCACCTGCTTCTTTTAATATATCAATTATAATTCCATCATTACCTGGAGCCTTTCCTTTCTTCATACATTTAATTGCATTTCTCACTTCTTCATTTAAAATTCTGGGCAATTCGGAAGATGTAATAGATATAGGAGGTACTTGTTCTTTATTACTATATAATTCTTGATAAAAATTTTCTACCAATTTCATGATGTCATCTCTCTTTTTAGTAATAATTCCATCTTTTTTCCTTATTGCAGATATAAATTTCCTACCAATACCAAAATGTTGTTTTACATTCTTAAGACTTTTATTTTCTTCTACAACTTTTCTTGCTAGTTCACAATTATATTTTCTTATATCGTTTTCAACTCTTTTCCGCACCATTTTACAAAATTCGAGATATTCAATTCTTTTTAGTGCATCATTTTTGTATATCTTCATATTTCTTCTTTTCTTCATAAATTCTCTAGTTTCAATAGAAATTTTGTTGGTCAATTGTTGCTTTTGTCTACCAGCTATCTTTGTTGCAGTTTTTAAAAGTGTATCAGTTATTTTCATATTAATTTCATTCAAATCTGAATCATGTTCAAAATCTACTAATACTTGAAATCGATTTGTAAGTTCTAATTTAAATTCATTAGAATGTTTCTGAAGATTAGGAATATCAACTGTAAATATTGTTTTTCTTAACAATTTTTGTCTTTCTAGTTTTACATTAACACGCATCTTGCACCTTACTAATCGATGATCACTTCCTGTGTTAAATCTATTAAGAACATTACAATCTTGAAATATGTATTTCCTGTTAGTCAAAATATAATCCAATTCTGCTGTACCTTCATTTGGATGTTTCCATGTCCATTTTCTTTTAACATTTTTCTCAAAAAAAGAATTCATAATATAAAGTTTTTCTTTTTCTGCAAACTCCACAAGTCTATGTCCTCTCTCATTTCTATTACCATAACCAAAATTACCTACAGCACTTTCATCTTTCATTTGTTTACCAATTCTAGCATTAAAGTCTCCCATAACAATTTTAAAATGTTGTTTACTCTTATCAAAAGCCTTTCGTACATCCATATAAAAATCTTCTACTACTTCATCACTATGAGAACTTGTTGGGGCATAAACCTGAATTATCTGCATTTGGTATCTGCTATTAAGTTGTATAACTAATCTTGCCACTCTGTCTGATACACCATCAATCTCCACAATATTGTTCTTCCACTTTTTATTTATAATGAATCCTACTCCACTTGTATTTCCAATATTTGTGCCTTTATAATAAAATATATGTCCACTTTTTAAATCAATTTTCTCTTCACCTTTTTTTCTAACTTCACAAAGTCTAATAATATCCCATTTAATATAAGAGAGTTCTTCTTCTAATTCTTGCAATCTTCCTTCACTTGAAAGTGATCTGCAGTTGTAAGTACCTAAATAAAAAGTTGTCATCAAATGGCAGCCTGGGTCCGCAATCAGGAGATTCTTAGCACCCTCCGCCTTCGGCCACCAACCGCTGCCTTGGTTGGTGACTTTACAGCCTCCTGGGAATAAGGGCCATGCTTTATTTTTGTCTGTCATAATTGTATATATGTATTGGAAAAATATTTATCATTTATACAAACATTCATTCTGCCTTATCAGGCACTGAGAAGAAAGACCATGGTGTTTCTCGATCTTAAACTCAGAGGTAAAAAGCCAAAAAACTCACCATGCTGGCTAATGCGTGTTGGTGAGCAGCCCATCCATGTTCGTATACTATATGAATAAACACATAGTAATAACAGCTGCAACGACAAGAACGTATGGAGTGGACATTAGGAATTTGCCCTGCTCGGTTCCTTTAAGGCCTCCAAGAGGAATCAAAGGGTCTCCTTTCAGTTAATAGCAAACTCCTTTCTGCAGCCTATATATATATAATAGATATTAAAATTAATAGTTATTGTTATTAAAATAGTAGCAATTCTTTTCATAAAATACTCCCACCTAGTACAAGATATAGTAATCAAAAGATACCAGAACTTTGTGCATTTGAATCCCTATCTAGTGCCCACTCATCCTGTATACCCATATTAGTTTGTAGCTTATGGCTGTCATCAGTGAGAAGCCTTTGAACTGAGAGCAATACAACAAGAATTTTGTATCTAATGTATTGCTCTAGCAACTACCTGTTACCTATTTAGTCAATTATAAGAAAGGAGCCCAAACTAAAAATACAATAATCTCCTCAATCTATATCGTCATATAAAAATGAACCCTTTCAATTTTTTATAATCATAATCATTAGCAATCTTTAGTTAGATTTGGTATCAAACTATTAAAACATCATATGATCACCAGAGATGCTACTATTTTAGTAGTTTGTGCAAGGGAAACAAATGGTGGTCATATGATGTTATTATTTAATATGATGTTAGTTATTGCTATTATTTAATTTATAAAAAAAAAAAATGAAATTGAAAAAGATTATAGAACAATAACCATACTTTTTAATACAAAACTCTTCTTTTAGCAATGTTTTAATACTCTTCTTAGTGTAATAAATATATGATTAAAAATGTTTGTTAAAATTATATATAATGACATATAGATTTATCTAAAGTGCATGCATCATCCCATTTGTTCTTCTCTTCTTTTCTTTTTTTTATATATAATTATTACATACATTATACCATAAAAATATTATACATTTGTAACCATAATGACTAGTTAACATAATGAAACTTATTTTGTCTATTTATAGTTTACATTATTTATCATTAATACATGTTTACACACACACACACACACACACACACATATATATATATATATATATGCACATGCATTGCACAATTTTACATACATGTTAAAATGACAATTATTAGATGGATATTTTGTATATGTTTATGCTTTTTATGGCATTTAATATAATAAATATATATATTTGTAAATTTTTTAATATATAAAAAATATCTAATTCTAAAATAATAGACAAAATGAAAAATAAAAAAGTGTAATTTATAAAAATTATATATTTTATTATGGTCACTTGAGAAAAAAGAACATAATGGACCAATTAACAAAAGTGGTTGATAAATTAATACTATGTGTTTACTATTAATGTTTGGCAATAAAACAAATTTAAAAAAAATACTATTAAACTATATATTGTATAAAAAATTTGAAATAAACGTAAAGGTCATGAAACTAACCACATTAAATGTAATGAAAAAGCATGAAAATATATAAAATATCTATATTAATAATTGATCATCTAAATATCAGTGAAAAATTATACAGTACATATGATTGTGTAAATAGTCTATGAATTTGTTTATTGTTGGATATATATATATATATATATATGTGTGTGTGTGTGTGTGCGCGCGCGCGCGCGTGCGTGTGTGTGTGTATGAATTATAATTACTAAATTTTATTGATAGATAGGAGTATATGACTCACATTCATATATATATATATATATGGATTATATATATATATTGTACAAACTTATATTAATGATAAATAGTATTAAATTATAAATAATAAAAACATGCACCACTTTTAACATGTCAAATACAGTTATAAGAGCATAATGTTAGTTTGTTTGGTATGCTTTTTTTTTCTCATTACTGTATAATATACGTAATAATTATATAAAAGGGAAGAAAAGAAAAAAGGAGAGAAAAAGGTACGGGGGAGAAATTGCATTTAAAAAATTTACAAGACTTTACTATGCATAATGTTGTCAACATCATTATTATTTATATTTTACACTGAAGACAGAAATAAAATATTGCTAAAAGAAGTTTTTTTTATATATATTAAAAAATTGTATATGTAACTTTTTTTTAGATTTTGTTATTTTATTTGTCAGCAAAAAAATTAATCTAATGAATTATATTTATCTCTATTTTACAATATACTTAATATAGGTAATAGTATTTAATATTTATTTACATTTGAAGCAGTTGCATTTCATTTAAGAACATGATCATTGTATACCAATTCTGTAATATGCTAATTATATGCATACCTTAATTCAGAATGATAATTCATAATTATTTAGGAAAAAACTTTTGGATTAATGGTATTTGGCATGCACAATAAAATAAATAAGAGTATAGAAATAATTATCTTAAAAGAAAGAGTAACAAGTGACAACAACATGTTAACTATCATAAATTTATTGAACATAATTAGAGAAAAGGTAAAACATCGATATAATTTATAATTATATCAAATATAAAAATATTAATCTGACCATATCTACTATCTTTATTTTATAACAGTACAATGAAATACATAATACAACAAAAAAAGGGGGGAAAGAATGGAAAAATACTTTCCAAAGAATAACTAAGCATTACATATTTAAATTCTAATAAATAAAGCACACAGTAATGGCGATATTAAATTAAATATTAAAAAAATGTTTAAAATTTTGTGACAGCAAAAGAAAATGGGCATAATATATTTTCAAAGAAAACAATATCAGAATAAAGCTTAAAAAATATTCTAGGGTCTTTATAAAATAAAAATAACCATTTATCCATATATCTCTGAAAACAGCCTAGATGCTACTTAAAAATATTACATATGCAAATAAATAATAGATTGATGAATGAGTATATGACTATTAAATGTTTATATAATCACATATATTTTAAAAGACTCATGTAAATATATAAGAAAACATTCTGCTTTGAATAGAATTCCTATAATGCAAAAAATAAATTAAAAAAAAGTAATAAAACTCGGTTATTGTTCAATATGTTTCAAAAATCAACTTGGCTTCATTTTTATTATAAGTAAAACATTAATAAAGTAGAATGAAAATGTTCAATGACATTTTTTACACAATCTGCTACAAAAACAATTTAAAAAACAATTATTTATAAATATCAATCTTTTTTAATGTAATCTGTCGCTCTATTTTAAGTTGAGAGAGTTTATTTTTTTAAAAAAAATAAATACATGAAAAAATTATAAATTTAGTTTATTGTCATTATTTTTTTATAATGCTAAATATAAAAAGTAAAATATATCTAATGTTAAAGATAATAAATTCAAATTTTTGTATATATTTCTAGTCAATAAATTTTATTTCTATGTTTAATATCGAATTATTTACTTTTTTTTCAAAATTGATATATATAAAAAAATTCCTTCTTATACATATGTGCATACTAAACTAATTAAAACTATTTCTTTTTAAAAATGATTAATTCTATAATCTTTTTTTACATAATTTTAAATTATCTTGTTGAATGACACTATGCTGATTATATTGCAACAATACTTTCATGGTGAAATATGAACTTAAAACAGGATTTAGGTCACATCATGCAGTAATTGTACAGAAGAATTTTTCATAATTTTAATAATAAAGACAGAATTGGTATACGCTCTTAAAAAAACTGTTGATCTTCAATGTAGAAAAATATTTTTCAAAAATATGAATTTATTTTGATTGAGTTCGTATTTTTCATCTCTAGCTCAATGCTCCCATGAGATTGATGTAGCTACGGTTTCTATAAAACAAATAGTATTAGTTTCAGTTGTATCTGACCCACTTTACATACCCCCCTAGAAACTTAAAAGAAAAGAAATACACAGATTTCAGTCTGCACTATAAAAAAATAAAAAGTCAAAAATAATCAAAACCTAAATATATATGAGACTTAGATCTTTTTATTTATTTATTTATTTGAAACAATATAATTTTTATATTAAACTTAAAAAGGGAGACTAAATTGTCCCATTAATTGCATAAATAGTATAATTTCAAAGTGAGATACCCAGAAAACAAAAATTATTAGCTTACATTACTTGGTCTTTCACTTGCAAATATCCTTTACTTATGTACTTTGTTGTAAATACACACTGAAAAGTCTCAGCTCTATAGTGAGGTACTTAAAACTGTTTTACTTTTACCTATTGTTTAAATAAATATTCAGACAATAGACATTTGTGACATATTCAACTAATTTGAAATAAAATCCAAAGAAGAGCTTGTTTTTATTTCAACTTCTTTTTGCATTTTAGTCATGATCTTTTTATGTGTGGTGCTAGCATAGCTGCATTCTAAGCAGTTGTTCTGGGGTTCGCTTCCCGGCTGACACTTTGACATATATAAAAAGTATTTGATTTTGTGTCACAAAAAAATAATTTGTTTCATTTTTAGAAAGTCTAAAATCAGTGTTTGTATTTTCTATTATGAATGTAAAGAGTAAACTGCTTCATAATTTATGGCTAAAAAAATTTATTTTATTTTTTTTTAAATTTCAAATGGTTAAATTTTTTTTATATTATATTAAAAAGAATAATTATCTAGTTTGCATGAAAAGTATCACATTTGTAATTTTGCATTGAGATATTTTTAAGTTAGTTTTTTTTTTTTTTACAGTAGTTTTTTATACCTATAGCAAAAAATTAAATAGGTATTATTCAGTTAAAAAATGCTATATAACCTTAGATAACTGAAGGAATACTGGATAAGATGGAAGTATTAGCAAAGATTGAAGAATGTAAATCCTGAGAAAGGACAAAGTGTATATAGAAAGATTAATAATGGATTAAAAAGAGAAACAGATTTAGCAAAAGAAAAATAGTTGGAGCAAAAATGTAGATAGAATGCTTCAACAGGTAAAAAGATATATGGTACTTGACAGAATTATAAACATCGCTTGTAAAAAAAAGACATGGGTAGCAAGTGAGATTGCAGATAAGAAGGGAAAGAGATTAACTGATAGCAATGTTGTATTAAAAAGATGGAAAGAATATCTTCAGTGTCTATTTAAAAAAAGAAAATAAATTAATTAACTATGAACTTGAAAATGAAGAAGATATTGGAATAGATGATAAATGTATGGATATATTGCCATGTGAAGTAAGAAAGTCAATTGCACAAATGAAGAATGGTAAGGCAATTGAAATTGATGCAATAACTATAGAATTTTTTTAATTATTATGAAGAAAATAATTGAACTTAAATAGACGAGTATGGCAGGAAGCTATTTTATAAACTATAATGATTTCAGTTGTTAAAAAGAAAAAAAAGTCCTTAATGTGAAGAGTACATAACAATAAGTTTGTTATTTCATGCTTTTAAAATTTTATTGAAGATTTTAACTCAAAGAATTTATGGGAAAGTACAGTATTATTTTGAAGAATAACAATTTTATTTCTAGAGAAAAAAAGTACAACAGATGATATTGGTGTTGCTAGAACAATTACAAAAAGTGATATTGGAAAAAAATAAAGAAATGGGTATATATTTTGTAGTTAAGCAGAGATAAAAGATGGCTGCAGGAGGGTTGCATTAGATCCTAAGATCTAGGTGCAATGCTCTCAGAACCAAGGTTCCTCACTGACAAAATCCATAAGCCAAAAACTAGTCTGGAGATATTGGATGAGTAGGCACTAGATAGAGATTTTATGTACAAGACTTCTGGCATCCATTAATTACTCTGGCTTGCACTGAGTGACACTACTATATGGAGAGTTTTATCTGTTTTAATTCATATTTGTTATAAAAAGTTTTTTTTTCAATAATTAATAGAAACAGTACAAATTACAGTAAAATGAACTCTTAATAAACTTATTTTTTTTACCAGATGAAAATTTAATATTAGATAACACAGAATATTAATTAATTAACAGGTTGATGCATATTTTTATATCAAAATTATTATATATCTAATTATTTTGCATTTTATATTTAATATAAATAAAAAATAATTATTTATAATTTCTTTACAATTTTTAAATAGTTTTAAAATTCTATTAAGTATACTATTTTATTTTTAAAATTTTTTTTTATATGATCAATAAAGTTATATGTGAAATAATTTGATTTATACTACTTTTGATATAAAAAATGATGTATAAACCTTTAAATAACCTAAAAAATATTGAGATTTGTACTTCTGCATTATTGAATAATAAATATTGTTAGAAAATTAATGTCTTTTAATATAATGCTAAATTTTATATAATTAAAAAAAGGTGTATGTTATATTGTTTTTCCTTTGATTTGTCAGTTTATATTTAATAGTTGGAAGAGAGAACCATTAATAATGATTGTTATGTTTGTAATTATTTGTTAAATATATTTGTGGTTGTTTATTTAAAGTAAAAAGAGTGGATTAAAAGAATTGTTGAATAAATTTTATATTTTTGATCTTTATATAAAATTTATTTTGAAAAAAAAATATTGAATTTTATTCAATTCAAGGTTTTGGATTTATTAATTATAACATATATAATAAATAATAATTTGTTATGTAGTAATTATGTTAAAAATAAAAACTTTAAATCTTAACTTAATAACTATCATCTTATTACTTTTAAAATAGCAGCATTAAAAAGTTTTTTTATAGAAACAAAAAAATAACTCTATAAATATATATAGAAAAGAGAATTTTATAATGATTACATTATTATAGGATATTCTGATAATTTTATTAAAAGAATTTTGTTAATTTGTACGTATTTGTTTTAACCAAGCAGCATGAAAGATATAAATATCAACAGAGTTGGTGAACAGGAACGTTATGCATGAAGATTGACATTTAAGATTATAAACTCTTAGCTGGAGATAAAATGCTTGCTTTCCTCAAGATAAATATATTTTGTTTTGATTCATATGATTTTTGTTTTTATTTTATTTTTTATTATTGCTATTTGAAAGTTTATATATTGTATTTTTTTTATTGTGTATTCAAGATTCATTTTCAAATTCAATCACCTGAAATTTAAAAGTGAGAGCAGTGAATAGATGTGTCATATGTTGATGTATTTTAAAAAAGGAATCAGAGTCAATTAATATGTATTATTTTTAATAAAAGTAAATTTACAGATTCCTCTGGAAATTCAACATTGATCCATCAAGGCAACCTCAAGTAAGGTTTTTATATATTTAACATTGAGGGCAAACTTTAGGACAAACAAAACTATTTTATTAACTAATAAGTTTTAATATTTACTTGTAATTTTTTATTATTTCTGAGTGCAGAATTAACCCACTGAGTCAATGGTTTTTTTCATGTCTGTCATTAATTTTTATTATGACTTACACACACATATAGATGGGAGTGGGGCCATATATATATATATATATATATATATATATATATATATATATATATATATATATATATATATATATATATAGAAAAAATAGTTATAAATATATTTACCCTAGCCTAAATATATCATTCTAATAATTACATTAATGGGTAGTTTTAGAATTAGAGAACTCTCATTTTACTTTTCTTTTTTTTTATTTGTATATATTTAATGAATTATATGATATAATTTTGTATATAATGTACTTTAAATTATTTTATTTCTGTTGTGTGAAGCCATCAAAATGATAGAAAACCTTGATAACTAAATATTTATTTATTTTATTACTTTTTGTTTGTAAATATTTATTATATATAATGTTAATAAACGTATTAAGTTGTTTAAACCAATCTGATCTCTGTTTGATAATTGCCATCATTCATCACTAGATGTTTGATCATGACCATCATCATTGTGCATTGATACCACTGGTTGTTTGATCATCACTATCATCATTGTGCATTGATACCATTAGATATTTGGTGATCATCATCATCATTATGTATTGCTCTTATAAATAATTGATCATCATCAGTATTTTTCTATATCTATGCTTATACATGGGCATATTTGGTTAATAATTGAGTAAGTCCATCCCTAAAAAGATCTGACTGCAAGAACTCTCTAAGTTTGAGTTGGCATAATGGGGCCTAAAAAGGGAGATATAATGAATACGCATCAGTCTAAGTCATATTGAAATATGGTAAATAAATTATGAGTTAGCATACTAAAAGTAGATGTGATTTGAAACTGGACATTTCATTGTAACATCTGTAGCATCCTATTCGAAGACCTAGGTCTAACAGTAGTAAGATGTGCTCCCTTTGTTATATGCCATTTCTGATTCAGTAACATCTGATGCACCCAAATGTGCCATCAAATCATGAATTTAGGGTATGATTTGTTGTAGATTGGTTGACACATTTCATTCAAATCATCCAACTACTGAGCCATATTTATGTTGTCGTAAGGTTACCCCATGGTTCCATTATATATATATATATATATGTATGTGTGTGTGTGTGTGTGTTAAGACTGCATGATTGGGGAATATAGGAAGACCCAGCTCAATGTAAATACTACAATGTAGTAAAATATAATTCACTATTTCAAATATAAACACAAAATAAATTATATAAAATTATAAAACCTTTAAATTAAATTGAGGTACTTAATAGAAAAAAAACATATGAAGCTTATTATAACAACTACAATAACCATAACTGTATGAATATATAAAAACCTCAATTAATTTAGTTAATGACTGGTTGATACAAAATAAATGGAACATTATATAATACATCTTTATATAGTATATTTTTTGTAAATTTTGTACAATTATTATAATAACATAAAAAATAAAACCTTCAAAAGATTCACTTTAAACATGCTTGTGTGACAGTCAATCAGATGTAATAATGACTGCATGTGGAACTTTCAATTCTAAAACATAAGTCAGAACTATAAGAAAAAGATGGGACCCACCTTCTTCTATGCCTAAATTTATATATAAATAAGTCAGACTCAATCATTTCAAATTAAGAGTGTGAAACATTTTAAAATACCTTCACATTTAATTCACTAAATATTATATATAAATAAACAATGCAAAATCTTTCGATTTATTATGAAACAATTTTCAAACTAATGAAATGATAGTTACAAATGTAAATATATCGAATTTATTAAGGGCAAGAAATTATTAATATACAGATATGAAAAAATTTTTGTTCTTTAATTAAAAATCATAGCACTGAAACATATTTTTATTATTTAAAAATTATTTAATTTTAATGTTAACTGAAAAATAGAAATTAAGAGATTAACATTGTAATGTCTTATTTTGTAAGAATAATCTATTGTTAGTATAAATAATTATGATGTATATTGCATGTACTTAATTAATAATAACTAAATAATATAGTGCAACTTTTACTGCTAATAAAGATGGACATACAAAATTTATAGTGTAGACATTAGGTTTATTATTTATGATAGAATGAATATCAAACTTTAATTACTGTTATTTTAATTGAATATTTCCTTTCCTTTCTTTTTTTTTTTTTTTTGGAATTACATCTATTTTTCTCTCTTTTTAAATTATTTATTAATTTTAAAAATCATTATAAGGGATAACTGAAAATAAGTTTTTAAAACAGTAGTATATTTTTAATTCTTTAATAATTAGTTTTTTTAATTACTCAAATTTCACTATATTCTCAATACTAACTTATTGTACAGTACTTTGTAGTTAATGATTCATGTTATTTTTAAACTTAAAAAATTTAATTTAATTGTAATATCATTTGAAATAAGTAGTTTTTTAAAAAATATATATTCTTATTAAATTGTGTTATTCAAGTGACTATCTATTCCTTAGCTATCTTTTAATAGGTTTTACTTTGACCAATAACATGGATGGTTATTTCTAAATATATAGTTAAAAATGAATGAATACATAAAATGTCAATAATTGTGACTTTATCTATTATAAAAATAAGCTGAATAGTTGTGGATAAAATTACATCCATAGACATAAATGATAACTCATTTTGTAAGCTTGAGTAGAGTGAAAAAGTAAAGATCTTAACTCCACTCTCATTGTTATATTAAATTGATCAATTCCATTAGATAGTACTAACTCCCCTATAAGGAGATTGATAACAAGTGGAAATATAGAAGGCCCTAAGATGCAATTAGAGGCTATTAAAGCCTCAGGAAACTCAATGGATATTTCACCTAAGATTCCTGAAATCTCCCTTATCCCAATGGACAATTCACTCCCAGAAACCCATATTGAAGATAGCTCATCCTCATCCACCATCATAGATATGACCCCTACAGATATAGGAACCATTGAAGATGACAAATTCCCTTCCCTACAAGGAATACAACCCAACCAATCTATTGAATGCAAGAATCATAGAAAATTAAGATCAGAACTTTAAGATCATTGTCATATTAGGAGAAGACCATTAGAAAATTTATCACCAGACTTGACTGACTCAGACAACTTGGACCACACTGATCATACAGAAAAGAAAAGGAGGCAATCCTGGTCTAGTAAAGATCTAATGCCAAAAGAAATCAGCAATGGTCAAACAGACCTGAAGCCTATAACATCTACAAATAGGTCCATGAAACCTAAAGTGGAGCTTCATTCACCACTGCCCCTCTTAAGATGATAAAAATATCTATTGAAGATATTATTTTGAAGGTCTTAGACTATTTTTCTATGTGCTGTCATTACTATTATAGTGTCCACTTTTTCCAGTAATTCATGCAAGAATAAAAACAATTGTTTATTCTTCCAATCTCATATTTTCAAAGATAAACTTTTTAAAAAGTGATGTATTTTAGCTCAAATTTAAATTCATACCAGATATAGATAATATTTCATTTAACACAACCATTAAATAATCAGCAAAAGTTATGTAACTTTTTTTTTTACATTTTAAAAATCTTATGATTAATTAAAGAAAAATCAAATATGTAATTCTTAATTCTAACACATTCAAATTAAATTTAAAATGATGAAAAAGAAATATCTATAAACAGAAATACTATAATCAGTGTTAATTCTTTGTTTTTATTCATTTAAGACCACATGTATTTTCTTATAGTTTGCATTTATCTCATAACAATATTAAGAAAAAATAATTAAATGATTAGCTTCCAAGAAGTAATGTGATGTTCAAAAGCCAGAAATGATAGATTGAACTTTAATCATATTTTTTTTAGTTTTGAATCTACATTTAACTGTTATATAAAAATTGAGCATGTCATTTTTGTAATTATATTTTATAATATGTTTTTTTTTAATTAAGCAAAGTATAACAATGCAAATTTTAAGATGGTCAAGTATAATGATAATATTTTAAAAAATACTAAATTTGAAAGTCAAAAATCTATTCTAACAAAATTTTAAATTAAAAAAAAAAGTGAATAATCAAATGTTGTATTTTTATATTGGATTATTTCCATCATCTAAAAAATGTATTGAATGTCTTCAGAAAATTTTAACTTTATGTAAATATTCCAAATACATTCAACTGTTAGTAATAGCACATCAAACATGTTAGTTTATACACAATGTTTTAAGGGGTATTAATCTCCCCTCTTCTTCAGATGTTGCTGGCCTGACCTGTGACAGTACTAGCATGGGATTTGAACCTGTGTCATTAGATTTTTGTTTTAAATTTTTTGGTAATGCTCTAACCAATTAAGCCATCCTGCCAAAGGCAACAGTCTGTATTAATTTCATATATTTATCTATGAGGTTCCTCCTGATTTCTCCATTTTTTCCTAAGAGCAAAGATGATTAGTGGTTTCCATATATTATGTATAGTCACCCTGGGTTGGCTTATGAGATTTTTTGCCATTGCCATGTAAGCAGCTTTTTTAAATTTTCTACTTATGTACTTTTTTTTCTGTATTCAATATTTTTTAATTATTCCAATTGGACATATGTTCATTGGCACATACATGTTCTGCTGCCTTAGACACATCTGTTTTGTCTTTTCTAATCATCAGTTTGAGTTCTTGCAAGCACTTTACAATGAGATGACTGGTCTCAGCAACTATATGTTCTTCCACATTCACATGGTATTTCATAGATGCAGTTTTTTCTTTTTATCATTTCAAGTTTAGGCTTTATACATGTTAGAATTCCTCATAGGGTGATATGGCTATGGAAAGCTATTTTGATGTTATACTAATTGCAGATTTTCCTTAATTTGTCTGCTATTTTTGGAATGTATGAGTATACTACAGTACCAATAATTGTCTTTTCACTTGATAGTTCTTTTTGTCTATTTAAAGTTTTTTTAATAACAGCTGATGGATAACCATAATTCATAAGAGTTTGTTCTGTAAAGAACTTTTTCCAAATCACTGTTTTCTGAACAAACTTCTTTTTCTCTGGTCCGTAGTGATAGTATAACTACATGTTTTGTGTTTCTGGTGTGATTGGATGTATAGGCTACATATTTTTCTGTATGTGTAGGTTTTCAGAAAACTATAGTTTTGATTTTGCCATGAGGGATTCTTGTCACAAGAACATCTAAGAATGCCAATTTTTGTTCTTGTTCTAAATTCTGTTGTGAATTTAATCAAAAGGGATATGTTGTAGATATGTTTCCAGAAAGTTTGTAATAGTGCTTCACCATGTGGCCATACAACAAATGTATCATCGACATAATGAAGTCAAACTTTAGCTGTATATGGAGTAGTTTTTATGGCCGTGGTTTCAAGTTCTTCCATATAAATATTGCTAATCAGGGGAGACAATGGTGAGTTCATAGCTATTTCTTGATTTTGTTGGAAGAATTCTGTGTTATATTGAAAGGAGGTTGTTTTTATGCAGAATGTTAGTAGTTCCATTATATTATCAACAGGAGGAGCTGTTCTGGTTTACAAACTATTATCACCATTCAATCTTTTCCTTAGAATAGACAATGCTTTACCTCATGGTACATTTGTAAATAAACTTTCCACATCAAAGCTTACCAGTAAGTCAGTTCTTTCAATTTTCATGTTCTTGATTAATTCTATAGAGTGTCTAAAATTCCTGACAAAAGACTGGGTCTTGTATGCTAAATGACTTAGAACTTTGAGAAGAAATCTTGCCAAATATTGGCAAGGTGAATCTCTAGAACTAACAATAAGTCTTAATAGAACATGATCTTTATGGATTTTGGGTAGACTATAAAGATGAGAAATTTTGCTGAAATATGATATTATTTTTACTTTTTTCTGAATCAGTGAAGTACTTGAGATGCTTTCTGAGTAATGCTTGTAACTTTGTTTCTATACTCAATATTGGATTCTTCCACTTTACTATATTGGCCTGCTGTGATGAGTTCTTGCATTTTTTCATCATAATCAGTTGTATCCATTACAACTGTTACATTGCCTTTGTCAGCAGGGAGAATAATTATAGATTTATCTACTTTGAGAGATTTAATTGCTTTCCTCTCATCATAGGATATGTTTGACTTCAATTTTTTTTACTTGTCAAGTGTTCTTTTTATTCTCCAGCATAATTCTGCTGCTTCTTGTAAAGGAATAAAAGGATATTACATGGTGTTATGGCAATGTTTAATCCTCTTTCAAGAACAGAAACTTCAGTATCTACAAAGCCTAAACTTGAAATGATAAAAAGAAAAAAACTGCATCTATGAAATACCATGTGAATGTGGAAGAATATATATTGGTGAGACCAGTTGTCCCATTAAAAAATGCTTGTAAGAACACAAACTGATGATTAGAAGAGATGAAACAGATGTGTCAAAGGTAGCAGAACATGTATATAATGTTCAATTGGAATAATACAAAAATATTGAATAGAGAAGAAAAGGTACAAAGAAGAAAATTTAAAGAAGCTGCTCACATAGCAATGGCAAAAATCCTATAAGCCAACCCAGTGTGACTATACATAATGTATGGAAACCACTAATCAACTTTGCTCTTAGAAAAAAGTGGAGAAATCAGGAGGAACCTCATAGATAAGTATATGAAATTACTACAGATTGTTGCCTTTGGTAGGATGGCTCAATTGGTTAGAGCATTATCTTAAAATTCAAAACAATAATCTAATGACCCAGGTTTGAAACCCATGCTAGTATTATCACTGGTCAGTCTAGCAATGCCTGAAGAATATGGAAGATTAATACCTCTTTGGAATATTTAAATAAAGTTACATTTTTCTAAAGACATTCAATACATATATTGAATGATGGAAATAGTCCAATATAAAAATACAACTAGAACACCATCATCACAATCCTTCAGGAAAACACTGAATAATCAAATGGTTTGTAACTCAGCAGATCATACGACCTTCAAAAAATGGAAGTTATAGAGCTGATCTGTGATTCATACCCTTTATCTTTTGAATCTATCCCAGTACTATAGAACTAAATTACACAGAGCAAATGCAATAACTTTATGATTAAAATATAGGATAACAATTATTTGTGTGTAGTACTATGTATGTAATGGTAGGATTGTACTTATGCTTTATTTGCTTTAGACACTGTATTGTAATTCCACAGATATAAAGGCCCAACAGAAGTCAAACTTCAAATATGATTGGAAATACCATAACTTAATAAAATCTTGGAATCCAGAAAGTTAATTAAGTGAGAGTCTATGATATCATATAAACTCACTTTGTATTATTACATAGTAATTTTTTTTCTTTTGTTTGAACAAGCTATACTTCAAATACAAAAAATTTAAACAACCATTTTAATTTTATTTTCATTAAAGCATTTCTTTATCAAGCCATTTCTATTCAGATTTAATATGTTTATAATAAGCATTTTTTTATATTTTTATTAAATTAAAAATATTTTGATTTTATGATTTTATTAAGCTTTTTATGTGGATATTTTTTTTTTGTAATAAATGTATTAAATATAAATTTGTACTCTATGTGAAACAACATTAGTAACTATAGTAACCTAGGTAACAGGATGATGTTTGGTGATTAATGATATTTTCCATTTTGATTCAGTTTTTATGTATTTCAAAACACCCTGATGGTTGAGTCCTGTTTCAAAATGTCTTAGATAAATGAAGGTTTTTGCATTACAAAAAGCACATATAATAATTATAAGCATTGAATTTCAATATGAATGTGAGACTTTATATAATATATTACAGGCCAACGAAATCTTGATGTGATTAGAATCGGGATTCATATTGGTAGCACAGACATTTTTTTGTTAATGTTATCTAACATGCATGTCCAATAAGTTTAGTAACATTACAATTATATAACAGTATTTCTTATAAAACTTTTATAAAAATATTTTATAAAATAATTGTAATTCTTGCCAGTTTTAAAATTTCAGTCCTTTTAAAAATATATTTAAATAATGTCAACATTTTGTTCATAAAAATAATTTATTCCATTTTATCATGATACCTTGCTGATGAAAATTAAAACAGTATTGATTTTTAATTTAAATTAATTATAAAGAAGAAATCTTTTTAAAAGATTTCAGTAAAAAGCAAATAATTTTAAGCATTATTATTATTATTATTATTATTATTATTATTATTATTATTGTTGTTGTTGTTGTTGTTGTTGTTGTTGTTGTTGTTGTTGTTGTTGATTTGTTGTTGTTGTTGTTGTTGTTGTTGTTGTTGTTGTTGTTGTTGTTGTTGTTGTTGTTGTTGTTGTTGTTGTTGTTGTTGTTGTTGTTGTTGTTGTTGTTGTTGTTGTTGTTGTTGTTGTTGTTGTTGTTGTTGTTGTTGTTGTTGTTGTTGTTGTTGTTATTATTATTATTATTATTATTATTATTGTTGTTGTTGTTGTTGTTGTTGTTGTTGTTGTTGTTGTTATTATTATTGTTGTTGTTGTTGTTGTTGTTGTTGTTGTTGTTGTTGTTATTATTATTATTATTATTATTATTATTATTATTATTGTTATTATTGTTGTTGTTGTTATTCATGTTATTATTATCATTATTATTATTATTATTATTATTATTATTATTATTACATTTTGAAAAAGTCTCTATGAGATACAATATCAATAATAAAATAACTCAATTAATATTTTAATAAATAAAAATGCAACCGATTTTAATTTACTCTATTATTTATACATTTTAATGTCATTTAAATTAAATCAGAGGTATTTAATTAAATTTATACTACCCAATAAAAATCAAACATATTTTTAGAATATATATATATATTGTTTACATAATTTATATATAATCAAAATGAATTCTCTGATAGGCTGATTATTTTAGTTTCAATAATTTATTATTTCTAATGTATACAGTGATGTGTAATCATACAATTGGGGTTTACATTGTTGTTCTAACTATCTTGTTATTTCCATTTGGGTTCTGATGAGCTATTAGCACGCTCTTAATTTTATATTGTACCCTTACTTCTTAATATATAAAATAGTTTAAAATACAACTAGCTCAGTTACATTATTATGCTTAATTAAAATTTGCATATCTATCTTTAATATACTTTTAAATTATCATATCTTAATTAAATTTATTATCAATCTTCAAAATCAATATAATTCTAGATTATATTAATTAAATAAGTATTTAATAAAATTATGAGACTGTGAAGTAAAGTTACAAAGTAATAAGCAGATTTACACTGAGTCAATATCTCCCAAGATACTGTCTCAATGGCATAAGAATACTATCACTACCCTATCACTTTACCACTACATCTATAGCATTCTTATGGCTTTTAAATGAAATAAATTATCTTTAATAATACTAAAATAATTCCTAACTTTCAACTTAAAATATAATTAAACAATCTCAGGTTCTTCTAAGCTGTTTTAAAATAATAATAACTCATGTAAATAAGTATGATGTGGGATTTTATATCAAACTTAGATACACCTAACTTATTTTAATAATAATAATAAATAATATTAATCTTAAAGTGTAATTTAATCTCATCTATTTTTCTTATATAATTAATCACTAAATAAATAAATAATTATATGTATATCTTTTATTTCATATGGTATCTTCATTTTGGAATAGATTAAAATCTTATACTTAATAATCTGTGGCAATAAACAATACTATATTCTTATAATGTGCATTATAATCATTTTATGACCATTGTAATATTTATGTTCATGTCAATCAATTCTTATAAAATAATGTTAAGCAAATATGGTATTCAATTCTAAATAATAATAACAAATTCATTTTGTGCAAATATTATGTTTATTTCAAATCATCTGAGGTCAAAATGCTGTGGTGAAAAATAATGAAACTCGACACACTTTTAAAACAAATTAACAAATTTATTTACAATAACTTCAAATAAGAATTTATTTACACTATTTACAGTTTTAGAATTTAAGAAAATAAATAAAAATAAAATAAGAAATTACAAATACAAGAAGTTTATACTGTTACTAATTCATGTGCTTAACAAGCAATTATACATTCTTCAAATACTATACTAATAATATTATAGTATGTTTTCAAAACTTAGATTTAAAACAAATGTTAATAAACTTCCATTAAAAATAATAATATATGTCAAAATTATTTATGTAGCATGTGTAAACAATGAAGCTTTACCAATTAAATAGCTACATTAATTAAGTATTACCATTCATAATGTATTATCATATATTTACTTTATTATTAGCATTGCTTAATAGCTTTATAAAATTAATGTATCTTTGTAATGTAAAACAAATAATTGACTGTACTTATACTTTACTTAATGTAATTCCTGTTATATGTTTTATCAAATATGCATTACATATCTGTACTATTCAAATACTATTATTTAAATCATTTATCAATTTTAAATTCATAAAGCATTACATTAGATAAATTGTATGATTCTTCTCTATGTAAAAATCATTACTTTAATTGATATGTGTTATTTTAATCCTTTCTAATAAATTTCTACCTATAAAACATATTTTAAACTTATCTAAAAATTTCCGGAAAATAAACATCCATTTTAAATAAAATATTCATTATCTAAACTACCTATACTACATTGTCTATACTTAATAAACTTCAATCCAAATATAAGCTTCTACCCATAACGTAATTTAACTTATTTAATAAACAAAATAAAATAGACTTCTTTTAAAATCCCTTTCTGACTTGCAAAATAAAAATAATTACTTAGATAAATAATAAATATAATTCTAATATTATAACATAATAAAAATATTAAGATTTATTTACGAAAGAATCATATAATTATTTCTAAGCTTCTTACGTAATGTTGTATCATGTTGATATTATAAATCAAAACTTATGCATATTTTAATAAAGTTCGTTGTCAATATAATGTATGTGTTTTCATAAAATATCTATCCATTCATTCTACAACAACATAATATTCAGTTGATCTAAAGGAAAACATATTAAATTCATTAAAAATCATTATACAATATTTTTACCATAATAATAATAATGTCCAATCTGCTATCCAGCCTTCTTCGGAATTCGCAGCTTCATAAAATAAAAATCATTCACATATACACTCATAAACATTCATTAGAATATTCCGTGTTATATTAATTATAAAATAAATTTATGTAATTAATTATTATATTATTTTTTAGTTATTATTTAATAAATGTACCTAACCTACTTTTAATAGTTTAAAAATATTTTAAATTTTATGTTAAATAAATAAAATAAAAGTTCATATTACGTATTCCAGCGACGACTTTTGTTCTACCATAAAAGTTCTAACAAATATCCTACGTATAAAGTCAATAGAACACTATTTCCTGTTCCATTGTATCACGTGTTTCTTGAAAGTTTATAATAAAATGATAACGTTCTTTTTTAACAAAAAAAAAAAAGTTCCCACAAGAAAACAAAATAAAATTAAAAAAAAATAGTTTATAAGTTCTTTCTGGATCCAGTTCTTCATAAAATATTATTTTTAAAGTTATTATTTCTAAACTAATTTATAGTTTATATATTATTTTCATTAAATTATTTTAATTAACTCGGCTTGCTTGGCTTAGTTTGACTTGATTTGGTTTGGACATCCATGTATTACTTGCGCATTTTTCAAAACAATATATCTAGGTAAGAATCTATTTTTTCCATCTATAACGTCCAGCGTTTTAGATTACTTCAATACAATAATTCTATTATATTACGATTTTAAATAATCATATTTATAATCTATTTGCCTTTTCAAATCGTCAATATTTAGTCTTTTAAGCACAAAGACTTAACAAGGCATGTATTTATTAAAATTACTACTTCTTATATCTTTACTTAAGATATACATTTTATTTTTAAAATCCGCAAAAATACTTTCTTTCTATAGAAATATTCATATTTCTTATAAATATCTATTTATAATAGACAATAGTAATTTAAACTTTTTAACACTATTTATAGTCCAAAATATTACTTTTCTCCATCTCATGGTTTTATGTACTAATCCAGCGTCTGTTATTTTTCTAGCGTAAAGTTTCTGATATATTTCTACAATATGTGATGTTTCCATGATTATTCGTACGTAAATTGAGTTTCGATATTGAGAAGACCAATAGGGAATTATTAAGTTTCTACTGCATACTTATCATTTAAAATTTCATAAAATTATATACAATAACACTCTTATGATTTTAACACTGATTTTAAGAGCGTTTATAAATTTACTTAGCTATTTTCTCAATAGCACGATTAACTTAGAAATTTAATTACAGAGAGCCCCCTTCAACAATTGAATCCAGCTTTTATACTAGCAGAAACTCCTTATCTGATTGGTACATTTAAACAATCAAACTTTCTAGCTTATTTACATATTTACTAACACACTATTAAAAATAAAATAATGACTTATTTAATATTTAATATTATTACATTTTTTAAAAATAATTTTTATCGTTTATTTAAACCTATTAAACATTCTTTTGAAATATTCTCTTACTTGGTTTAAATTTTAACCCTTATAAGATCATTTAAAATAAATCAAATATTTTTAAATACGTTATATTTTTAAGACAATATTTTTAAAAATCAGATTTAATATTCTACATTAATATCTTTTATTTTTATCTCGTGATAAATCACGTATTATTTATAAATTTCACAACATAATTTTAAAATAGTTTTGCAACTTTATGAGAAAGCTTCCAAGCATGTGTGTGTGTATCTCTAATTAACATCTGTTTTTTTTTTTACAATACAAGAAACGCTTCCCATAATCTAAAAATAACTTAACAATTGCTTTTTTAAAATAAATATTTATTTTTTAAAATAAATAAGATATTATATCAGATTTTAAAATAATTATTTGATATGATTAAAATCAAATATTAATCTCAATTTTAGCACTTATAATTTAAAATATTTCTATTCACTTTTAACATATATTTTAAATTAAATAAATATCTTTGTCTAATTTTAACTTGTCTTTTAAATACTTTAGCTTTAAACATTTGTTATTAAATTTATTAATGCAGTATTACATCATAATCATCATCATTTTAAATATCTTCTCAATACCAACACAATTCACATATCAAATACTCATAGATTGCTTTAATTAAACTTATGGTAACATTACCACAAGCAAAGTCAACATCACACATTTTAAATACTTCTTAAATTTAAAATTTTCTACTAGATTAGCACAAAACTTAAATGGTGACCCATACAAAAGGGCACAATATATATATATATATATATATATATATATATATATATATATATATATATATTGTTTACATAATTTATATATAATCAAAATGAATTCTCTGATAGGCTGATTATTTTAGTTTCAATAATTTATTATTTCTAATGTATACAGTGATGTGTAATCATACAATTGGGGTTTACATTGTTGTTCTAACTATCTTGTTATTTCCATTTGGGTTCTGATGAGTCTATGTTGTCCAATATGGCATGAACATTAGATCTTTCACATATTTGTTATCTGATTGTTAAACAGCAAGCAATGTGAATGATAGCTCTCCTCAAAAATTGAAATCAGCAGGAAAGGGGGTGTCAAACCCCATTCCAAACCCCTAAATACAAGGTAAGAGAAGTTTTATATATTTAAAAATGGAATGTGACAATGATATAGATAATATACATAGCAATTCAAGCTTAAAATGTCACACTCAGTCATTCAACAGAAACAATGGCCGAAATCTTCATAGCTATAATAACAAATTTCTGGCTCCATCTGAGAACAAAAATTTTCCCATTAGCAATACTAAGCACCAAATAATTACTGACAACATTAAAATGCAAGAAATTATACAAACTTTGTCAGTTATATGCAATAGCGTTGGTCTCCCATCGAGCGAAATAACAGCCAATATTAATAATACATACAAAAACAGTAACAACACTCACCATATTTTCCAAATTCCTTTAGGAGAAATAAACAAACACAATTCATCCACAACCACGAAACACTCTCAGAATAATTTGGAACAAAAAATAAAATATCAGCAAAATCTATCTGAAGAAAGTGAAAAAAAATTTTTTAATTCACTAGAGGTCACCAAATTCGCTGCTGTAACACCAGAGACTGTCAACAGTATTTCAGGAAAAAAAAAAAAAAATAATAGATAAAAAAAAATCAACAAAACCCTTTCACAAACAAATGAAAATTTCAAACTAGATGAACCTTTAATATCTACATCGTTTGAACATTTCAAAACAGACTCACAAATACAAACCCTTCCAAAAAAATCTATATCCTATGCTAACGCTTTAAGTATCAACAAAAACGTTAAAACCGCGGAGACTAACTCAGTCAGCAATATTAATGAAATGCTTATAGGCATATTGGAATATGAAAGAGAAATCACAACAGAAGACAATCAACACCCCCAATCAGTTAAGATATTAAATTATAATAATATTACCGACAAAATGCATTAAAACATACACTATAATTTCAACACAACTATTCCAAACATGCTCTATAAATCTTTCCAAAATTATTACAATGACAAAACTCTAATCCTAGCAGTAACAAATGAAAACTTATCATTATACAAATTCCCCATGGAGCATTTATATTCCATAATTAAACAACATGTTTCAGAGTTGGGAATTTATCAGATACTAACACATCCTAATGACAGATATGTGGCAATAAAATTTAAGACCTGGGCAAACAGGCTCCAATTTTAAAAACAATATTAAAATACTGGGAAATAAACTACTTTGCACTGTAGAAATGAACAGACCTATGATACTACAAGGAAAAATTAAAAACTGCCTAACAAGATTCACTGAACAAGAGCTCCAAAATATCCTCAATCCCTATGGCACTGTTTCAAAATTTAAATTTCTTCCAGACCCCATCTTGAATGGAAACATAATATCAAACACAGCAATCTTCTCACTAGCCATGAAAAAAAACATTTCTCCCACTGACATCCCTACTGTAGTTAATGCAAGAGGTTCATCAATGGTCCTAACATTCAGGGGTGTGTGGCCTCAGTGCTTTCACTGTTTACAAAGAACACACTTTATAAAAGACTGTTTGGCATGTATCTGCACTATCTTCAATCAAAAGAAAGACAAGTTCCACCACTGCAGTGGAAAGAATATAGAAACAACAACAACTACAGACACCAAATCACCTAAAACAGATAATAATATTGAAAACCACACTGATAAACACAGGGCTACAACATCAAACTACCCTGAATCTATAGACATAACTCCCACAGATGTAACACCAGACCACATAATATCTAGAGATGAAGATCAAGATGATAATCTTTCCCAACAAACTGAAATGGAATTCCACAACAATACAACCAAAAATAGAAATGATAAACAAACAACTATATCAAGCACACCTCATCTCATTTCGAACCAATACACAGATAATATTCAGTCAATAAACAATACAACATTGGAAAAAAAGGGCTATGAATCAATGCTTGACAATCCTTCAGATTTGAAGTCACTTCCAATAGAAGAAACAGACACCAGAATCAAAATAGACAAAAATAACACCCAATCACCTAGAAAGTCACAAAGTAAACAAAATACAATAACTCCACATTTTCAAAAAGAAAGTAGCAAAACCAATAAACCAAGGAAAAAACTCAACCCAGCACACACCAAAACTCCAAACCTGGGGGGGAAGGATGGTTTATCTGGACATTGGAATCAGGATCTTTCACAAGAAGTAGAGCTAACACAACAAGCTATACCAAATATTAATAAATGGAAATCAGATGTTCCGGATAAATAAAGCTCAGATGACGATATGAATTCTGGGTTTATAACACAACTACCTACATTAAAACCAGATTTACAAGAATCACAAAGTAAACACAGAGTGTCATGGGGAAAAAAGAAAAGAAAAACCTTTGAGCACTCTTATACTGATTCAGCACCAATGGAAGATGATCCCTATTTGGAATTATCAGATTCTATGGAAAATGAAGACCTTCCAGTACTTATGGAATCAAATATACATCAACTCTCATTGGAAGAAGCATCAGATCAAAAAACCAATTATAGTTATTTACTTCCAAATTCTCCCCGAGACCAGGGGCCGGCTGAGGGGGCAGGGACACTATATTAAGAACTATAAAATTGCAGGGATTAATGTCCATGACCTCAACTCATTGGCCCATGCTCACGCAATTAGAAATTAGATATGCATTAACTCTCTCTAGATCCTTCTAATGGGGGAAACCAAATTTCATAATAACACTGACACTAAAATAGAAACATTAATTGCCACTATGGGCTTCACTAAATTTTCAGTTGGACATTCAGCAGCTAGAGGGGTTGGAGTATTAATTAATAAAAAATTTCCTCCAAACAAATTCTGTATACTCTATTTGGATAACAACTTAATCTTATTAGAAATAGACTATTGGGGCTACAGCATAAATCTAGCTTATATATACACTTCAAATAATTTTACTATCTATCACAAAATCATTCATATTTTAAATGCTATCCTTAGCAACAAATCAGGCTCTTTACTTATATTGGGAGATTTTAACACCACATATGGTCGCTTAAAATTTCTTCCACTGATAAATAGAAACTTGATGTGTGGGGAAGGATTTCTTCCTCCCGGATCCTACTCCTTTTACACCAAATCCCACCAAACCCTAATAGACCTATTGTATTATTCACCAGATTTACATTTTCATCTAAATGCAAAACTTTTACCGGTTTCATTTTTGGACCATATGGCCCTTGTAGTTACTCTTGAAATCATGGCTGGCCTTTCAACCCCAGAGGCTCTTCACAAAACCATGCAGATGGTAACAAAATCAAACATGACAGAGGCCATAGTGTCTGAATCTTATATATATTTTCACAAAATCAACATCCTTTCAAGACCAGCTGAAGAAGCCTGGTTTTCATTTATAGGTATCCTACAGACAATATTAAAACACCACACCATGAAAGTCAAAGGCCCTAATGGCCTCTTCAGAGATCTTCTACAAATAGAGAATCAGCTTCAGATGCTCCAAAGTCAACCTATCAAAACACAAGATATATATATAGTTTTAAAAAACACAAGATATATATATAGTTTTAAAAACCTATACCGATCAAGACAAAAATCCCTGGCGGAATACCTATCCATTAAGAGAGCCAAATGCTATTTATCACAACAACATCACTGGACAAAAGGCTACTTGAGATGGGCACTTGGAGGGAAAAATAACAAAACCACTCCCACCTCCATCATTGCAGATGGGAAAACCTTACTGGGACACCTATGATGAACACAATAAAAGAACACTTTCGGCAAAGAATGCAAAATGCAATCTTCAATGGCACACAATCCTGGTCAGAAGTTGATCCACAGGCACCACATGGGATCACAGAAAACCTACTCCAACAGAAAATATATTCCCTTCCAGATGGTGTACATCCTGGATTACATGGGATTCCCAGATTCCTAATCTTACACCTCAATCAATTTGTAATTTCCATAATGAAGAAGATGGTGGATTACCTAGCAACTGGTAGTAGAGAGATACCTAACCTTTTCCCAGTGGCGCTAGTTCCATTTATAAAAAAAAAATCAGGGTATAGACCTCTCAAACATCAGACCTATTTCCATGACACCCCTGCTAATTAAAATTGTAGAGTCCTTGATCAAAGACCTCATCCAACCAAATGTCTTAATGCACATATCTAACAACCAATATGCCAAGAAGGGATCCTCTACTGCACATGCAATGGGCAACATAATCTCCATCATTGATTATTTCAGAATCCACTGAAAGTCAGGGCTGATAGCTATTCAACTGGACATTGCTACAGCCTTTGACTCGGTACATATAGACATACTCTTAAATATTTTGGCCGAGTATGATGTTCCTGCAGCTGCTGTCCAGATCATAAGCAATTTACTATACAACAGGGAAATTTTTATCACTATGGATGTTAACATCACCTCCAGATTTAAACTGACACAAGCTCTCCCTCAGAGTTCCCCCCTCAGTGCCCTATGCTTCATAGCATATATAAATCCTCTCTTGATGGATTTGGAAAAAAATCCAAACAATATTAAGCCACTATACTGAGAAATACAGGCTGCAATTCAACCCCAGCAAGTCTGCCTCCTGGCAAATTGTTTCAGGAAGGAAAATCAACACCCTCTTCTCTGCCAAGCCACAGAGATATCTTGGGTTTTCCATATTTGAATCTACCACAGCAATGACCAAAGAGATTCAGGATAACATCCTGGAAAGAACAAACATATTCATCACTTCCTTGTCACAAGTCTACTTTTCCCTCCCTGGCAAGGTAGGACTAATTAACATGAATGTGATGTCAAAGATAGCATATATTCTTCCATTTATCAAATGCAACAAAAGCTTCATAAATAAAATAAATGGCTTGTGCTCAAGGCTTTTCTGGAAAGGTAAAATGGTCACGATCAGCCTCAAAGGCATTCAGTGACCAAGAAAGCTAAATGGTCTTGCTCTCCACTCCATTCAGGCATTGATTTACCATAAAACCCACAACATCATACACAACTTGGTAGCATCATATGGTTTTAACACAATTCTCCAAAAAACTTTTTTTCAAAAGGTAACACCCACTGACCGACCCCCACCAGACAGACAAACAGGATCACTAGAAACACAAGTCTTATCAAACAGCACTGTCCAATAAACAACTCCACATTCAATTCTAAAATATCATTATGGCAAGAATACACAATCCTCCATCCAATCTTACATCCTATAGTCAACACATTTTATTACAATAATCAGAAACTGGTATCCAACTTTAAAAAATGGAGTCTAGAGGCCAAATACCTAGACTTTCTCATTAATACAACATTAATGGACTACTTACTAATCATTTCCTTATTTACAAATGTGGTCACAACATAGACCCTACTTGCAGCATTTGCATGAACGGCGATGAGACATTGGAACACCTTTTCTCACAATGTATGGGATTCAGAGTGATCCGAGAAATCATACTCTCCAACACCAAGGTAGATTTCCAACTGATCTCATCTCTGAAAGATAGTATCAATACTAAAACCTATCCAATAATATGTCTCTCAATATTTTTGAACTATGCCATATGGGTTACATGTTGTAAACTAATCATGGAACACCCACAACCTACTATAAAACAGGTTTTTTCCAAAACAATGATTAAAATCCAGAAGAGAGATCAACTCCTGGCATTTTCAAAAACATTTCAGGACACTTGGACATT
>JAQFVV010012666.1:1236179-1302256 GCA_028023455.1 Epiperipatus broadwayi | reverse complement strand
TCAGCACTGTCCCTTCCTTGAAAACTAAAGCAGACTATATTTTTTTCCCAAAAAAAATGAACTTGATTATGAAATTGGTTGTTTCGCTTTTGTTGTTGTTGTTTTTTTTTTTTAGCGACCTCTTCCAGAAAAATAATCATTTGATTATGACATAAACAAAAGAAAGAAAAAACCTATTACAATCATATAGTTTTAGTATTATTTACCTGGATTACAAAGTAATTTGACAATATAAAAAAAAAATAAATACATTAAATTAACAATCAGTGATGTATAATTTTTTAAACATTATATATATATATATATATATATATATATATATATATTATATATATATATATATATATATATATATATATATATATATATATATATATATATATTACAAAAAAAAATTACCAGAAGTTATTGTGCTTTATGATAAGACACTCATCCACTCTCCCCTCTACCCATCCAAAATCAATTACTGTTTAGCTTTTATTCCATATTAATTTGCTCTAATTATTAATATCTCAATTAAATTATTCATGTTCTCTCTTTAAAAATGACATTGAGTTATTAAATCTATTAGTTATTCACCCAAAACATGCCAAAGTGAGGGAATAGCATACTTTATTAATCAATTATTACTATTGTTATTTTATCTTTTTATTTCTTTAAAGAATAGCATTGTTTTCCTGCAGAAATAATGCCAAGTAAACCAAGTGTCAATAACACTAGGTTACAATTCTCCCATCATTATAATAAAAAAAAGTAAAATAATATATGCATTTTTTAACACTTCTTATGGTATTACTAAGTTTATATCCTACTTCTTTCTTATGTCAATAAATACAGTTTAAAGGATTTAATTTTGCTTGGGATATGGTAGTAAGCTTCGGGCATTATAGGTATCTCTTGTTCCATCAGGGGTTGAGACTAAAAAGGCATTCTCACCCACTTGTTTCACAATTTCATAGGGGCCTTCATAAAGATTCATGAATTTTCTAAACATATGCTTCTGGAGATTACTCACATGGGGAGTTGTAATTAAAACAAAATCATGGACTTTAAAAGGATGTGGACTGGTTTTGGAATAACGAGTGCGTTTATCACCCATCTTTTTAAGGTTAATTCTGGCCAGTGCTTGGTCATGTTCCACATTAATATTTTCCACTATTACGGGTAATGGTGTTTTGATTAGTAAAGGTTCAGGTCTACCAAAGTGCAGCTGAATTGGAGGCATCCTAGTAGACTCATTAATAGTTATATTTATATAATTAATCACCTGTGGCAACTTATTGACCCACTGTTTGTGATCCCATTCTATATATACTCGGAATAACCTACTTATCTCACGCATGATTCTTTCACTTGGATTGGGGATTTCTAATCGAGCACATGATATGTTGAATATTTTGCTTCTTACCCCACTTTTTCCATGTACCAGAAATGAATGCAGTAGCATGGTCGGTAAGTATTGAAGCTGGTTTTCCTATTAATGGAATTTGATAAGTTTCCAAGCACTTAATAACATTTTTAGCATCTGTTTTTGGAACTGGGTAAGCAGAGACATATTTTGTAAAAACGTCATACATCACAAGAATAAATTTTTGACGGTTGAAAGGTGGAAGTGGTCCATAAAAGTCCAGTGCCAATAATTCATTGGGCTGACTGGGAATTATGGGTTGAATTGTTTCCACATACGATTTATTTTGAAACTTAGTTTTTAAACAAATCTCGCATTCCCTAAGTCTACGGGCAATGGATTTAGACATCTTATGAAAATAAAAATGCTTCTTAATAATAGGTTCAATTTTCTGAATTCCATAGTGTCCATATTGGGTGTGAATATAATCTATGAGTTTATTGACTAAACATAAAGGAATAATAACTCTCCAATAATTTTCATCTCCCCTTTTTAATTTCTTCATTAAAATTCTATCTTTAAACCTATACCCCTCTTTAATTCTATCAGCATATCTACTTTTCTGACCTAATTTAGCTGGATCTGATAAGAAGTGAACTATTCTCTCCAGCCTAGCATCATGTGCTTGCAGTAATTCTAAATTTGTTTTCTTCCTCTAACAAACTAGACATATTACAAATAAATATATTTTCAGTACTGGGGTTCTGATAATTAACAGAAACAGGATTGCGGCTAAGAATATCTGCAATGACATTATCCTGTCCTGAACAATATATGATTTCATACTCATACTGTTGGAGATAGATGCTCCATCTGATTAATCTTTCATTATTAAGGTAACTCCTGTTGAGAAACTCTAAACTACGATGATCAGTTAATACTATAATTTTTGATCCCAACAAAAGCTGTCTAAGTTTTTGAAATCCCCACACAACAGCTAATGCCTCTTTTTCTGTGGTGGTATAGTTAAGTTCCGCTCCCCTTAAATGTCGGCTTAAGAAATATAAGACTCTAGGTTCCTTATTCTCATTAAATTCATATAGAATTATCCCTAAACTGAACTCACTACTGTCGGTTTGTAAATAGAACTCTTTATTTAAATCTGGATAGGCTAAAATTACTGTTTTTAAAAAGTTATCTTTAACAATTTGAAATTCCCTTGTATGTTCCTGGGTCCACCTCCACTTTTCACACTTTTTTAATAAAACAGATAAGTGCATAGTATCAAATGAAAATTTTTTATAAAACCTGTGATAGTAATTACACAGTCCCAAAAACGATCTCAAATGCTTTCTGGTATTAGGGACGGGAAACCTTTGAATGGCAGCAATTTTGTCTGGGTGAGGTTTGACCCCTTCAGCACTAACCAAATGACCAAGAAAAGAAATTTCTCGGGCAATTAAAATACATTTTTCTAAGTTGATTTTTATATTGTTATCTGAACACTCACAAAGAAACATGCTAAGATGCTGTAAATGATCATTTAAATTTTCCGAAGCAATCACAATATCATCGATATATATATAACTAACAAATTTTTCAGTTCTTTTGAAAAGACCATATTCAAGCATCTGATAGAGCCAGCCCCACTATTAATTAAACCAAAGGGCATCCTTTGAAAAATATAAGATTGGCCCTGGTAACAGAATGCCATATACTTTTGATCATTTATGTGGAGTGGGATTTGCCAATAGCTGGCGGTTAAATCAAATGTGGAGAATATGCTCTTCCCTTTGAACTTCGTCAATAATTCCTGAATAGGTGATGGTATGTCATGCTCTGGGACAGTATGCTGGTTAAGGGTACGTGCATCCAGACAGACTCTAATGGATCCATCTTTCTTTTTGACTACTACTAATGGATTCACATAAGACAAAGGGCTTGGCTTAATTATTTGCCAGTCAATCATCTTATTAATCTGCTGTTGAACCTCTGCCTGGTATTGATAAGGAATAGGATAAGTATGCTGCTGGAAAGGCTCATTATCTTTCAAATTGATTCAATGGACATACCCTTTTAATATACCAGGTATTTTGGAGAAAACACAATGATACTGGAACAACAACTGGAAAAATGGTTTATAGTATTCTGTGCCAATAATACATGAACCATCCAACTTAACTTTAATATTTTCATCAACTGTTGTCTCCTGTATGGTCATTAATTGATTCATCTGACTATTACAATTGACTACAAGAGGGCAAATCTACTCTTTACATCCAAAAGTTTTATCTCTGTAATTAATATAACAATTATTTAGAGTCATGAAATCCGAACCAATTATGGCTTCATGAATCAAACCTGGCATGATTAAAAAGACATGCTCAAATTTGCACAAATTAATTTCTAATGTAATAAAAACCTGTCTATTAGATAACTTAGTCTTCTTTCCATTAGCAAGTATTACCCTAATCACCTTAGTTGGTAAAATTGGAATAGATTGGTCAGCTGACTGAATTTTCAAGTAAGTTTCTTCAGACAACAAGGAAGCTTGAATGCCTGAATCAATTAAGGTGTTGACAACAATTCCTGAAATGATAATCTTTATCATGGGACAGTTGTACAAGATAGGTGGATCAGACATTTTGCCAGGTTCCAAATAATCAATGTCAAGGTCTATGTTATTGATAATCCACATCATGCTGTTCCCCATATGTTTAAAAATAGGGCCCCGAAGTGAGGAACATTCCTGCGAGGTCCTTTTTAATTTAATGCCCCGCTACTTTTAATACCTTTAATATTTTTCTTTGGTATTTTTGGGATACCACTAGTAGAAGGCTGATTGTCATTCAGAATTCTACTCTTAACTGTTGGCCTACTGAGGTGGCTATTCTGTCTACCATAGGAATTCGTCCTATAATATCCTTTTTCTCAAACTAACTTCCTCCTTCCCATATGTGACCTATCTACGAAATTGTTATTACTCACCATCGGATGGGTGTATTTATTTACTCTAATTCTATTATCAATATTCCTATCGCTGGTCTCTATCGAATCTAAAATTTCTACTACCTCTTCTCTGGTATGTCTGTCAGCAGCAATCAAGATCTGTTCTATATGCCTCGGTAGATTATGGCAAATTATTCGCACAATTTGTGTCTGAGATAAGGGATAAGCTGTCAAGGTTTTCAATTTGACGGCTGGACTCCTGAAAAACTGAGTATAACTACCCTTATTTACATGATATCTTTCCTGAGATATCTGATATCTCAGGTTATCTTGGTGGTCTTCCCCCCAAAAACTGGCTAACATAAGATATTTGAAATCTCCATATGGTTCTGGTTTAATAAATAATGATTGCCACCAGTCTTTAGATGCTGCACACAAATTGTTAGCGACAATAGCAATCTTTTCTATCTCAGATAAATGACATAAGGTGAATAACTCCTCCAGATTCTGAAGATACTCGTGTGGATTCTCCAGATATTCACCTCTAAAAAATTTTATTTTTAAGAATTTTAAGACTATGGAGCTATTACTTTCTGGTACTAGCATGACTTTACTTCTAGCCTCATTTAATGGATCATATATTGATTCTATGGGATTAATTACCGTATGTAACTCAGATATTACTTGGTTATTATGACCATTATTTGTTTCCTTTACTTGAGTTTCAGATAAACCTTTATTTTGAACAATTTTTTTTACTTTTTGTAAAATTATCCCTATTATAGTCTATAGCTTGCATTCAACACTCTAATTCTAACTTATAGTTCTGCCATTCACAGTCTATTCTCTTTGAACTATCTTTTAGGCCCACATTTAAGTGTTTAATATGTTGTTCCAATTGGTATAATAGTTTTATCTTTATCTATCCCAAATTTATCTTCTAACCTTTGAAAGACTTTACTCTCAGACTGAGTCATTAATTCCCCTATTTCATCTTGGAGATTATTATGTAATAGCTGTGCATTACTCTTCATTATATCATTAAAATTTTCTACTATTCCCATAACTTGACTTAGCTCACTTTCTAGATTTTGATTAATCTCACATTGGGTCAACTCTTGAGTTTCTAGTTTAGCTATTAATCTGGTAATCTGGCTCTGACATCCTTTCACTACATTGTCAGGTGCTATATTTATATTTTTAACTTCCTCTTTCAAATTACTAACTTTACTTCTAGCACTGTCTAATGCTCCCTTAATAGATTCAACTCTATCCTGAACTTCTCTTTGAAATACTACTGTTTCCTTTTGATAATTTCTTATTTCCTGTACTTCATTGTTTAATACAATATATTGACTTTTAAAGTCCTGCTGGATAGCCTCAATCATATTTTCTGCCCTTTCAGAATTTGTTTCAATCTCTTTCCTTATTCTTATTTCCAGCTTTTCAGAGGCCAATTTTGATTCTTCTACATGATTTCTCAAATCTTCCCTTAAGTCCTTTATCTCCTGTACTTGATTTTGAGATGTCTCTTTGATCTCCTGCATTTGATTCTCTAATTTAATATTTAAATTTTGTATCTGACTTTTTAATTCACTATTTGATTGTTCTAATTTACTATTTGAGATTTGGATCTGACTTTTTAATTCACTTTTTAATTCACTATTTGAGTTTTGGATCTGACTTTTTAATTCACTATTTGATTGTTCTAATTTACTTTTTGAGTTTAGGATTTGACTTTTTAATTCACTATTTGATTTTTCTAATTGTTTCAAGAATTCCTCCAATGTATTTCTCATTAATTGATCTGGCTCATTTTCATGTTTTCCCTTTATTATTGTGGCTTCTTCTGGGTTAGCTATATCCAAATCTTCCCCTTCCTTATTTAATTGTACACTAAAATATAGAGTCTGTGTATCAAGGGATTGTAACTCTTGGGATCTCCCCAAATCGTCAGAAATACTATGATTATCTTTGTTTTCACTCATATTAAAATTCTAACTCTTTTAGTATTTAACAGTACTGAAATATTAGCAATGAACTATTAATAAATTTATCGATAAGAAATTATTGAAAAGACATCCTGCCTCCATGCCTCTAATATCAAAAAGAATCTACACCAAAAAACTATGCTCTGACATTTAATATCCCTAAAGCTCCAACATTAACAACTAAATATGCCTTTTTTTACATGCTTCTTAGTCCATATAAATATCATTAGATATTATGTAATATAGCATAAGTGCCAATCACAAGACCAGACAAACAGATCATCATAAATGATAAAATCATTACAGTGTTTTATGGAATTGCCAACAGACCACAACATCATAAACTGACAACTTAATTATTTATTTTTCAGTGGCAAAGGATTAGATCATATAATAGATATTCACATAATATCTTATGGCTAAAACAATTCATTATTGGCAAATATTTTTAATCAATGAATAACCAATCCACCCAAGTGCAAACAATATTAATATTGACTTCTAAAAAAGTTTACTAAATTCCTCGTGGCCAGCTATAGCCATCACTGGCCCCTATAGTTGGGCACCATTTCTAACCCATCATTATATATAACCAATTAATCAATTAGTAATTTATATTATTTCTAACCCCAATATATAACCATTTTCTAACCCTCTATATATAACCAATTAACCATATTTTAATTAATCAGAAATTTATATTATTTCTATTATTTCTAACCCAATAGATATAATTAATTATATCATCTTATTTGCACTTGTGACACTAATTTTTCTGGTTGTTGTTAAGGCAACCAAAATAAAAGCAACATATCTATTAATTTTCCAATATGATCTAAAATACTTTTTATATAATACAATTGTACATACAATTCTCTTAAGCTATGCCATGATTGTAATAATAACAATAATTGATCACTTATTAATTTAAAGAATAATTATAATAATATTAATCTCAGGGTTCTTTGTTTCATGTAAGGAAATGCTGGGCAGTATTGTGTTGTTGCATATGACTGGCATTCTGGTCGGCTATAGGAAACATTTATTTTACTTAATTCAATGTGTCTTCATCTCTCATATCTACTGCTATATTATTTGAAGAGATGATAATTCTATTCAATAATGACATATAATTTTAAATAACACAGCCTTTTTTTTATTTTTCAGAATCTCAGTCAGAATATTAAAAAGACAAGGGTGCTTTTTGTGTCCTTCCATCATCCATGACAACACAATAATATAACTAAGATTTATTACTTAGACAATTTAACTAAATGGGAATGGAATAATGTGCAACCAAAGTTAATGGTTTGGGAAAAAATTCATTTTTTTTTAATAAAGGTGAATGTTTAGTCTTAAGTTTTCAACTCCATAAATAATTATCATTAAACTAAAATATAATGACATATTCCAATCTTCTTAACTTTATTTATCTGGTATATTAAGTTTTTAAGAATTTGGAATGAATTCAGACTCAAGAAAAGGTTTTGCAAATATTGTGCAAACACTTATATTTAGCATACAAAAACAAAAAAAAAATGAATCTACAACAAATTTTAACAAGACTATAATTTATTATTATCACAACAAAAAAAAATATATGAACATTTATTCAATAATCCCATAGTAATACAAAAATATAAAATATAACTGACATTAATCTGTATACTCTTTTGGTAATGGACTAGAGATTACTACTTCTCCTGTATGCAATCATATGGATTGATTAACTAAAAGTACATTTCATTACCAATACATTGTTTATTAAATTTTTGGTAACTTTGTAGAAGCTTTTATTCAAAATTATTAACTAACTATTTTTTTTTTTAAATGATTAATCCCATCATATGCAATACGCAAAATATTAAATTTATTTCTAATACATTTACTTTATTTATGGTCTTTAATGGGATAACCTGTTCTAATTATAGGCCAGCTATCAGAAGTTACACTTACCATCTTACATTTAACTTAATGCTAACTTAAGTTATGATACAAATTTTGTTCATAGTATACTTTTGAAATATGAGTATTATTTAATTAATAACCAGAATTAAATATTGCATTTAAATATTCCTTCAGTAAATAAGCGTTTTAAATTACGCAATTTTAATTACTTTCTCCATTGATTTACTTGTCAAATACTAGCTATATTTAGCAGCACAATATAGATATCGACCCTAGTTACTAACGCACTATTTATACTAAAGTGGATCTTGAGGAACTAACACCTCCAATATAACCTTTATCTTGCCCGAACTTTCAAAATTAAGCACAATAATCAACACCTTCCATGGTGGACCTATCTTTATTTTCACATGAGGAATATGGAATAACCATGAAGGTCTGTAGAGTAATCTACTTCATTAAAATATTTTGGTGGTTTCTTGCCTCTTACTTGGGCATACAACGAACACACACCAAATACAATCCTCTCCTGGGATTTAAACGAATGAAGCATACTAAATGCTAGATAAATTCTTGATCGTCCTATCTATGAGAATCGATCACTCGGGCTATAAACATACCCGAACATTATATTTAAAATCTTCCTCTCATGGAAAACAAAGCTTTTGGGGAGATCATTTTTCATCCCACAAAATAAATACATTATAATTATTACCTATGCGAATATTAAGCATATACCAATGCTATATTTGGGCAGGATAAGTAAATACACTGATCATAATAAACTTATGTTACCGGGTATACTTTGATCAACATCTGAAATCAATGGACATCATACAATAAAAGTATAATAATTTTAATTTTAATAAAGGAACATTCAAAAATAGTTGGTAGCATACTATCTTAAACTAAATAAAGTGGATGTGTTATTTAAGAATAATTAGGAATAAATTCCTCAATTAATACAGTATAAATTCGTTTCAACTTTAACAAGAAATATTTTGTTATAGCATTTTTTTTTTTTTAGTTCTGATAATTTTCAATATTTATTTTACCCCTTAAATATCTAAATATTTTTTTTTCTTTTACGTATCTAACATACAAAATTTCTACCTACAATTGTATGTACTAATTAAAACATATTTTATAGATTTTTTTTCTTTCGTGTTAAATATCAACTTAACCTATAATAATTATATTAAAACATACCTTTGTTATTACAAGGCTATTAAATATCACTTGACCATACAGACTTTAATCTATGTGATATATAAAAAAAATACATAACATTTATAACTTAGTTTTAAACAATCATTAATTAACAAGTGCATACTCTCTCATTAGAAAATGTTTTTCTGTTGAGCAATTGGTCCAGGTGAAGAGCTTTATCCAGTCGTATTTCACGAAGCAAGTTTAAAAACAATAAACGCATGGTATTATTTCCTTTAAATAAAAGTTTTCTCTTATTTTGTGCGTTTAATAAATTAGGTAAAGAAACATATAGCAGAATTGAAGATTAATTCGTACTTGAATTAAACTACTACAATTTTGGGATCCAAGAAAATAAAATATACATATTCTAACATAACGAACAGTTGACGATCGACGATAAACATACACAATATATTTTTTTTTAAAAGTAACTTCTCCGTAAGAATGCCCCGATATAACTTTTCCTATATTTACTCTGAGAAAGTTTATATATATATATATATATATATATATTTAAATATATAGGTGCATAATTTAATCTTATTTATCTTTATTATTATTTCCTGACAATTCTTGGTGAATAAAACATATTTTAACGTATGTAACTACATTACTTGTAAAGGCAGACAATATTGAGATAGAGCACGAAAATGTTTCTAGTTGATTTTCCTTGGTTTCAAAATATTTCTTTCACTTATTATTTTTTTTTCTATACAAAGAAAATATCAATAAATGACATAAAGTTAATAAATAATTAATCTTTTCTTGGAAATCGCTTCTTTTCCTTAATTTAGATATAATATAATTTTTCGGGACTCTTTTAGTTAATTCCGTCATTTTTAACTTTAGCGTGAGACAATAAATTTTTAAGTATAAAATGTCTTTAAATAGGTAGATGGCAAAGAAAATCAGGATATCTTATCAAAAAATTTTAGCCACACATTATATTATTAAAATTTTACTTTGATTACATTTATTTCTGCAAAATAAAATGAAAAAATTGAGTTACCAAATTTCAGCACTGTTCCTTCCTTGAAAACTAAAAGCAGACTATATTTTTTTCCCAAAACAAAATGAACTTGATTATGAAATTGTTTGTTTCATTTTGTTGTTGTTTTTTTTTTTTTTTTTTAGCGACCTCTTCCAGTAAAATAATCATTTGATTATAACATAAACAAAAGAAAGAAAAAACCTATTACAATCATATAGTTTTAGTATTATTTACCTGGATTACAAAGTAATTTGACAATATAAAAAATAATAAATACATTAAATTAACAATCAGTGATGTATAGTTCTTTAAACATTATATATATATATATTTTTTACAAAAAAAAAATACCAGAAGTTATTGTGCTTTATGATAAGACACTCATCCACTCTCCCCTCTACCCATCCAAAATCAATGACTGTTTAGCTTTTATACCATATTTATTTGCTCTAATTATTAATATCTCAATTAAATTATTCATGTTCTCTCTTTAAAAATGACATTGAGTTATTAAATCTATTATTTATTCACCCAAAACATGCCAAAGTGAGTGATTAGCATACTTTATTAATCAATTATTACTATTGTTATTTTATCTTTTTATTTCTTTAAAGAATAGCATTGTTTTCCTGCAGAAATAATGCCAAGTAAACCAAGTGTCAATAACACTTGGTTACAATATATATATATATATATATATATATATATATATATATATATATATATATATATATATATATATATATATATATATATATATATATATATATATATATATATTAACGGACCAACAGATAGACAAACAGATAGCCAACCACATGGTGGCATCAAAATGTAATGGAATATGAATAAATGATGAAAATCATAATTGAAAATAAATCGATGAAAGAAGGCCTTAAACATAGGTGTCAAGAAAAAAAATATAATGGACCAACAATGTACTATCAACAGTCCTTGAAGAATAAGTTATATATTTAGGTTATATACTCATCCATTCCTCTAAAGATCCGACAGATACTGACAGCCAAAAGAATGATTAGCATTTCACAACTTTGAGATAGATAAAAGAATTTAATCATTGCTCTTAAAGTATACAATGTTCCATGAACACTCAGATGATCATCACATTTCAGTCTCTCTAAGCTACTACAACGCATAATAATTTTCTGCAAACACTATTGCACTGCTCTGATTACATCCAAGTCTTAGGAGCTTCTATTTAAAAAAATATTGCCTTGCTCATCTTTGGGAGTCTTAGATGCTAATATTATACATATATCAAAAGAAATCTTACATTGCTCTCTTTGGAGTTTCAGAGGCAAAATCATGGCAGGACTACTGTTAACTGCTTCATGATAACTAATAACTAACAACATAATTTGGGCTGGAGCAGTGGATAAGATCAATCAGTCATGAGTGACATGAATACATCACATCCTCAAGAAAATGACAAAAATTTCCCATCCATCATCAACACTTACAATAGAACCAACCAAACTCCAACAATCAAATATCCAATCTAACCTTCAAAATCCTAGATTTTCTACAACACAAATTTTCCAAATATGGATAAAATTACTACTCTACAATTCAACACTCTCAATGTAATTCTAAACTGAAACCAAGCTCCAAAAATGTAACGGACCATCGACCCATCTCCAACCATTCACCTAAATCCATCCCATTATATTTACCGAAACAAGAATCCGGCTGTCCATGGAAAATTGGAAAGATCCAATAACACTACAACCAAGATGGATCTTTACTATCATTCAACCCTCGTTCATCTGGCAATATGCACATGATCCACCCAATTTTCATGTCAATACATTAGATTCCCTAGAATTCAAACTCAGTCATAATCTGAGTAATTACTCTGTTAAGGTATAAATTATAAGAATATATCTAGCCAATGTGGGCAATGACTTGATGTTATGATTTATATAGTACACTTATTGGATACATATTACATATATATTTCCATATCAAGAGATATGTAAATTTAATGATGTATTATCAACAAATTATAGATAATCTTTGTAAAATCAATTGAAATCAACAAATTTATTTTATCTTAACATAATACATTTAAATATATAAATATACATTTTAAAATACAATAGATATGATTCCTACACTTCCACTCAATTTCATTAAAATAATAACACAAAAAAGGGAAAATACATAAAATAATAACATCAACAACTATAGGTCACTCTTGGTATACATAGGTCTCTACCTTTCATGCCATCATATTAAAAAACATTATGAACTTTAATACCAATCTAAACCAATAACATTGTGTTTATTTATTCTTTTATTTATTTTTTAAAAAAAGGTATCATCATATCAATATACAAATTATTATTTTATACATATAATTGAATTAATTGTTTCATATGTTACTATTATATATCATGAGAACTGGAATTGCCATCAATTGATTTTATGAGTAATTGTTAGTATGTGTCTTGTTAATCAAGGGTAATATAGGTTTTATTAATAATTAATTTTGTTACTAAATGTCATGTTGTTAATGAGTCAAAAATAAGTCTTACCTACATTTATATTCATTTCATCATAGTCTAGTTTTTTTTTTTATCCCAACCATTTATATTTTTTCTTATTTCAAAAAATACATTTTATATCATGAAATGCATACATCTAAATTCTTTGGTACTTCCAGCTCAAAAAATCCAATGTGGAAGTAAAAAAATAAATAAATACATAAATGAAAGAGAGAAAACCTTAAGTTTTTATAGCATCAGTATGTTAACCATAAAGAACAAACAGTTACATATCAACATAAAATTATGAACGATTTAGTAAACATCTTGATCAAACATGAGCATCTTCTTTAAATGGAAAAATTCATGGTAGATTGAGAATTTTCAGCATCTTTTATTTACTTCATTATCAAAAGTAGTGTCTTCTATGATCTATCCAACTCTCACAAGTTGACCAAGTAGTTTGGATAATCTTTGATTTGGCCACTTTCATCATTGATCTATACAACTTCGCATAATATATGGTTGCCATTTTATATGTACATATATGTGATGGTGAGAATTCACACCTATGGATCGTGTTCCTCGCCCTCTTCAAAACCCATCTGAGTTGCCTTGACCTTTCACAATGACTTTTAGCACACCTGTATCATTTTTATGTTAGTATATATATATATATATATATATTGTAACCCTCAATATACATAGCCTCACGATTATCAAGCCCCACGATTGGGCTAGCTATTTTGTAACCCTATCCCATAACCTCCAACTTTTCACTTATTTATACTTTATTATATTTTAATTGCCCAGGCGCCAATTCTATGCAAAATAGAATAAATTTATAATTATAAATTATATTTAAATTTGTTTAAAAGATTTTATATTGAAATTACCCTATGGCTTAGCTCAGTTGAGGTTATAAGGTATGGTCTTTATATATCAGCCAACAAAGATGATAAAAACATCTATAGACAATAATATTATAAGATTAATTGAAATATGTTCAGGGACTCTGTTTAAAACTAAACTATTGCACAATCATAAAAATGTTCTTTTAATAGAAGTTCATACGTAACATAGAATAGATAATCATTAGGACCGGGTACTTTTCTATCCATATTATTATCCATTCCAAGCAAAGTAAAATGTGTTATTGGTATTATAATACTGAAATTTATTACCACCAAACAAATTTAACTAAAACTAGAATTATTTTGACAACTCATATCTTACATTACTATACTATGATAATTAGATGTGTGTGTGTGTGGAAATGAAGAATCGAACGTATATACTCAAGAAATTCCTATAAGCTGTTGATTCAATAAAATATTTATTATAAAAAAAAAATAAAAAAATAAATCATAACTAAAAAAAAATATTATTGATACCTTTATCACCCATTACATTTTTCTGTGATAAAATGAAAATTGACTACTTTTAAATATGTGCATTATATATCTTCGAATATGTGCATTTGTTTATATAGTAAATGTCATGAATTTCCAAATTACATCCCATTAAATTATCTATAACGCTTTGATGATAATAAAAATTAATAATCTTTTAGAAATATTATAGAATTTTAAATAACACTTGTCCGTTATAATTATTATATATATATTCCATCTAGCATTAACTGTACAAAATTAGAGACAAGCATGAGACCACAATACTAAAACACTTAATCTGTATACTTAATCTAATCATTCCTGACTATTTCTATTGTTAACTTATTTTAATCTACTCCCTATATAACAAACGTATAACTGACAAGGTTTTAATTCTTTATTTTTTTTATAACAATCATTATCAAAATTCAGCTTAATAAATATAATTAAAATAATAATAATAATAATAATAATAATAATAATAATAATAATAATAATAATAATAATAATAATAATAATAATAATAATAATAATAATAATAATAATAATAATAATAATAATAATAATAATAATAATAATAATAATAATAATACGTAACATCACGCACACATCCGAACATATATAATCACCTATAGTATAATCTCCGGATTATACCAAACACATTATCATATCATAATGTATATATGAAATTACATTGCTTCATTTTTTTTAAAAGGTACATAAAACACACACACACAAAAAAAAATTGTTTATACATCTAATATAAAAAAAAAATATTTGTCAATACCTCATTATTACATGTAAAATGTTTTTTTTTTTAAAAAAAAAAATTAGAAAGATAAGAAACACATTTAAAAATTTCAATGACACTGTAAATTCTAAGAGACAAAAAAATGTCTATCCATTGTTAAAGCATATTTTTGTTAAGAATGACAATAGTCTTTTCCTTTTAGAATTTTGTGATAAGCTTTATAATTACATTTGCATGCAATGAAAATTATCCTGTTACAGACGCGGGTATAGTGAAGTGATATAATATAAAGTATTTTCTTGATGTCATATTGGATATATATATATATCTTTTTTCATTTTAAATTTTGTTTTATCGAATATTAATAGCAAATTCCTTAAATTAAAAAACAAATTAGGAGTTTAATTTTAGCGTCTAAAGTTAAAATTTGAAGTAGCTCTCACCTTAATGTTATTCATTTTTAATATACATTAAAAATAGATTATAATAGTAATAACTTAACTTAGAGATATCCAGGCAATTTTATAGGTAGTAGATTTGAATCATGAATTTTGGTAGAGATTTGAAGACAGGTAACCCTTTTGACTCTATTCCTTCATGGTAACTCCAGTTTTACAATATAAATTTCCCATAAATGTATTGTTATAATCCTTGCGACTTCTTTCTATATTTGTTATACTATTAGAGAGTTTTTTTTTTAAATCTTTTAAGTTTCTTATCTTCTTCCTTGGAGTTTTTTTTATTACTTTTTAGTTGTAAACCCTGTCTTTTTTTTCATGCTGTCTATGTTTCCATGACAACTTTGAAAGCTTGCCAGAAATATTATTTATAAAATTTTAAACAATATAATGTTTGAATTTACTATACATAGTAATTAAAAAAATATATTAAACATTAATTATTAATTTTAAAATGTCATTTACTATTTCAAATAATCTTTATCATTTTTAAAACCTAAGATTTTAAGACAATCTATAATCAGTAATTTATAAATAACATATAAAAAATATTCTAATTGATAATACACATATGCATCTGTCTATAATGATATGTAAATTTTCTATTGTATACAAACATCTACCACTAAACATATAGTTCCAAAACTCCACCCATCAATATATCTATTTAAAATTTTAATTTTTGTTAAAATACACATTTCAATTAGCAAATCACATCACAGTTTAGATTTTACTTTTTTTAAAATTCAATTTTAAATATTAATGATATCACAGTTTAGGCCTAATTTTTCCCCAAAAATAAAATTCCGATTATTATATTATATCACAATTCATTTTTCTCAACTAATTGTCTTTATCCCAAATGTGACCTTCCCATATTTCTTTCTAGTGCCAACCTGGAAGGTTACAATCCTTTTCCCTTATGAAAGAAAAATGAATTGGATAAACAACAATCAATATTAATAACACATTAAATTTTACATTAAAATCATTCCTTAATAAAAATTATGTTTATCAAATAAACATACAACACTAAAAAAAACATTTAATGCTTTTACAAACACTTGTTCTTATTATATTTAATAACATTAAATAAGCAAGAAAAAAAAAAACTAAATTTTATATTGAACAATAGGTATGATTTTTCTTAATCATGTCTTGCAGGACATGGAACCAAACTGCGAGCATTTTGAGTAACTTTAAACCTTGCTCAATTATTTTTTATTTCCTTTCTTCTGACAAGTTTATCTCTAAGAGACATTATCTCAATCTTCTTTATTCTAGTTTTTACCTTTCTATGCTCTATCCTCTTATTTCTCGATATCCTTAAACCCATAACATTAATCAACTTTCTGTTTACTTTCTTTAGTTTGACTTTAGCCTTTACAACTACTTTTTCTTCATCAATAATCTTTCTACTAAAATTTAAATTAACTATCTTTTCATTTATTAATTTAAATCTAATTATTGCTTTCCCACTATCTCTTATATAGTCTACACCTTTATTAAGATAACTTATCTTAACCTTCTGTCTACTCATCTCTTTAAATTTTACTTTAATTTTCTTCATATGTTTATTGTGATTAATTACCTCTCTCATAGAATCTGCTTTAGTTTTCTTCTCACTTTTACATTTAAGCTTTACTTTGGCTTTACCTAAATCTCTTTCCGGATTAATAACTTTTCTAAGAAAATTTAAATCAAACATCTTTGTCTTCTTCATTTTACATTTTATTTTCACTTTACTGACTTCTCTAGCATGACTAACACCTTCTATTAAATATTTCTTACTACATATATGTTTAGTATCTCCATAAAATATTATTTTAAAAACATTTGCCTTTACCTTATGTTCTAAATAATCAAGAACACACTTTGGAATTATGTCTTCATTTTTATTTTTAAATTTATTACCTGTAATATCAATAACCTTAAGCCATTCATTTTCCACAATTTCTAGATATTTTATGTCTAAGGAAATTATTTCTTTCTTCATTAATTTATCAACTTCTTTCTGTTTATCAAGATTCTTCTTGAACTCTTTAAGTATGTCTATAATTACATTTCCATCTACTTCTGAGTCTTGATCAACTATTTCTCCAAGTTCTTTATATACATTTACTTCATCACTAGTTAAACAAACATTCTTATTAATCTGCATAACTTGTTCATTAATATTCTCCTGCATTTCTAGCTTCATTTTGGGTATTTCTAACCTTGCTTCTAGCTTTGTTTCTAGTTTCATTTCTAATTTTATCTCTGACTTTTCTGACTTTATTTCAACTATCCTCTCCTCTGATTTCTTTTGACTCAATTTTACTTCTATTGCTATATCTGATTCCTGACTTATTACTTTCTTCTTCATAACTTGCATCTGCCTAACTATACTAGTATTATTTCTACCATTTCTGACCTTATTTCTGAAACTTCCAATTTTATTTCTGCCAACCTTTCCTCTGACTTATCTTGACTCAACTTTATTTCTTTTAGTTCTGATTTCAATTCTGTTTGACCAGACTCTAGTTTTACTTGACCAGACTTTAGTTCTGCAAACATCTCTTCTGATTTTTTTCTATCTTCTACTTGACCAGACTCTAATTTGGCAAACATCTCTTCTGACCTTTCTCTATCTTCTACTCGTCTAGACTCTAATTTTACAAAAAACGATTTGGCCCACATCGGCATATCATCATCTGTGGTTTTACAAATATTATCTTTCATCTTACTAGACTCTCCATAGGACATATCTATAGCTTCATTTCCTGATTCACGGTCAGGGGACATTGCAGCCATGTCTGGAGATGGTGTCTCTTGAGACCCACCCAGACTACCGTATAAACTAAATTCTTCCATTTTTATAATCTTTTAAAACTTTATTAATATTACTTAAGAAAACAACGGTTACCAGCTTCAACCTCCACCAAATCAATAATTCAAACTCACCCTCACTACCTGAATGACATAAAATTTCTACAATTTTATTTGCCATATATTGTTCGATTTTCCACACACACATAAGCAAGAAGATATTAAGTTTTAACTAGATAACATAAATCTAAACATTACTGAAATTATTAATTAAATTTTATATGATCCACTATAGCTATATTATAAACTACAGCAATTCAAATAACTGATAAAAAGCCAAACGATTTAAACATGTTCATTTATTTTTATCCAGTATTGAATGCATTCAAATATTATAACCAGCATTTATAACAAAAAAAATAATTATTTATAACCAAAAATAAAATTAATGATGACATGCATTTACTATGACAACTGATATGCAATTTTTTATTAAATATGAAAAATTCCAACTTTTGCATAAGAATATAGAAAATAATCTGTTATGAATGAGCTATATATTCAAGTTATATATTCATCCAATCTTCTAAAGATCCAACAGATACCGACAGTTTAAAAGAATTGCTAGCAGTTCACAATTTTGAAATGGATAGAAGAATTCCATCACTGCTTTTAAAACATACAATGCTCCATGAACACTCTGATAATCATCTCACTTTAACCACTCTATGCTACCACAACCCATAATATTCTACTATAAACACTATCACAATGCCCTGCTTACATCGGAGTCTTAGGGGCTATTAATAAGATATTGTCTTGCTCATGTTTGTGAGTATTAGAGACACATATTACATATATATTAGAAATAAATATGCCTTGCTCTCTCTGGAGTCTTAGAGGCAAAATCATGGCAGAACTACTGTTAACTGCTTCATGATAACTAACAAGTGATATCCTAATTTGGGTTGGAGCAGTGATTGAGGACAATCAATCACCAGTGACATGAATACACCATATACCCAAGACAATAACAACAATTCTCCATCCATCTCCAAAAATCTGCAATACAACCAACAAAACTCCACCAATCAAGCATGCTATCTAACCTTCAAAATTATGGACTTTCTATAACAGAAGTGTTCCAGATGTGAACAATATTAACACTTTATAATTTAATGCTACCAATAATTCTGTTTATCTAGCATCACTACTATATTTGATTGACAAGCAAAAGATATATATTAAAAAAATATGTTATCAACTTTAACATTTATTAATTTACTACAAGTTGTGATATTGCTATAGCTTTATAATTAAAACTAAGCTTTCTCATGGCTGTACTTATCTATTTCACCTAAAAAAATTTTTTTTAATCTATACATCTAACATTCATATATCTATTACACATCTCTCAGGTATTGGCTTATTTCAAACTTTAATTTGCTTATTTCAAACTTTAGTGAATGCTCAATTTACCCCTAATTCCATTTTATCAAACATTTTTATTGATCTTCCAGATTGATATCAGAAATCATTGAATAAGGAAAACTACCAACTCGATTCTATTTTGGAACCAATTCTACAATAGCTGTATATTTAAAAGAGGATTAAAATACTTCTAATAGCACAAGATTACTTTTCATCTCAGATATACGCCAATATATATCAACAAAAATATATATACTCTACAAGTATATATTAAGCCATACATGCTAGTCATCACTTAACCAATTAAACCAAAAAAAGATAAATATTTTACAGAATATGAGACTTAATTAATCAAGATTCCACAATTGGACAACCACTTAACCCATGTATATCAGGCCATTCACATTGCATGCCACCATAAGCCACTTTATATGTCATTCATAATAGAATGTACAAAATATAATCTCCAACAAAGAAACAAAATACACATATGAACAAAAATGAATTGATCACCAATCATTGTGCAACCAGTTATCCATAACATCATGCACCATGATTGTCAGGCCATTGAAACCCAATCATATATCAAGCATTTAACCCATAAATGTTGAAGCCCCAGTTGGGTGGCCAATTTGTAACCCTCAATATACATAGCCTCATGATTATCAAGCCCACGATTGGGCTAGCTATTTTGTAACCCTATCCCATAACCTCCATCTTTTCACTTATTTATACTTTATTATATTTTAATTGCCCAGGCGCCAATTCTATGCAAAATAGAATAAATTTATAATTATAAATTATATTTAAATTTGTTTAAAAGATTTTATATTGAAATTATTCTATGGCTTAGCTCAGTTGAGGTTATAGGGTATGGTCTTTATATATCAAGCCAACAAGGATGATAAAAACATCTATAGACAATAATATTATAAGATTAATTGAAATATGTTCAGGGCCTCTGTTTAAAACTAAACTATTGCACAATCATAAAAATGTTATTTTAATAGAAGTTCATACTTAACATAGAATAGATAATCATTAGGACCGGGTACTTTTCTATCCATATCATTATCCATTCCAAGCAAAGTAAAATGTGTTATTGGTATTATAATACTGAAATTTATTACCACCAAACAAATTTAACTAAAACTAGAATTATTTTGACAACCCATATCTTCCATAACTATACTATGATAATTAGATGTGTGTGTGTGGAAATGAAGAATCGAACGTATATACTCAAGAAATTCCTATAAGCTGTTGATTCAATAAAATATTTATTATAAAAAAAAATAAAAAAATAAATCATAACTAAAAAAAAATATTATTGATACCTTTATCACCCATTACATTTTTCTGTGATAAAATGAAAAATGACTACTTTTAAATATGTGCATTATATATCTTCGAATATGTGCATTTGTTTATATAGTAAATGTCATGAATTTCCAAATTACATCCCATTAAATTATCTATAACGCTTTGATGATAATAAAAATTAATAATCTTTTAGAAATATTATAGAATTTTAAATAACACTTGTCCGTTATAATTATTATATATATTCCATCTAGCATTAACTGTACAAAATTAGAGACAAGCATGAGACCACAATACTAAAACACTTAATCTATATACTTAATCTAATCATTTCTGACTATTTCTATCGTTAACTTATTTTAATCTACTCCCTATATAACAAATGTATAACTGACAAGGTTTTAATTCTTTATTTTTTTTATAACAATCATTATCGAAATTCAGCTTAATAAATATAATTAAAATAATAATAATAATAATAATAATAATAATAATAATAATAATAATAATAATAATAATAATAATAATAATAATAATAATAATAATAATACGTAACATCACACACACATCCGAACATATATAATCACCTATAGTATAATCTCCGGATTATACCAAACACATTATCATATCATAATGTATATATATGAAATTACATTGCTTCATTTTTTTTAAAAGGTACATAAAACACACACACACACACAAATTGTTTATACAACTAATATAAAAAAAATATATTTGTTAATACCTCATTATTACATGTAAAATGTTTTTTTTTTTTTAAAAAAAAAAATTAAGTTAAGAAACACATATATTAATTTCATTGACATCATAAATTCTAAGATAAAAAAAAATGTCTATCCATTGTTAAAGCATATTTTTGTTAAGAATGACAATAGTCTTTTCCTTTTAGAATTTTGTGATAAGCTTTATAATTACATTTGCATGCATTGAAAATTATCCTGTTACAGACTCGGGTATAGTGAAGTGATATAATATAAAGTATCTTCTTGATATCATATTGGATATATATATATCTTTTTTCATTTTAAATTTTGTTTTATCGAATATTAATAGCAAATTCCTTAAATTAAAAAAAAAATTAGGCGTTTAATTTTAGCGTCTAAACTTAAAATTTGAAATAGCTCTATCTTACAAAACATTGTCATCTTAATGTTATTCATTTTTAATATACATTAAAAATAGATTATAATAGTAATAACTTAACTTAGAGATATCCAGGCAATTTTATAGGTAGTAGATTTGAATCATGAATTTTGGTAGAGATTTGAAGACAGGTAACTTTTTTGAGTCTATTCCTTCATGGTAACTCCAGTTTTACAATATAAATTTCCCATAAATGTATTGTTATAATCCTTGCGATTTTTTTCTATATTTGTTATACTATTAGAGAGTTTTTTTTAAAATCTTTTAAGTTTCTTATCTTCTTCCTTGGAGGTTTTTTTTTTATTACTTTTTAGTTGTAAATCCTGTCTTTTTTTTTTCACGCTGTCTATGTTTCCATGACAACTTTGGAAGCTTGCCAGAAATATTATATATAAAATTTTAAACAATATAATGTTTGAATTTACTATACATAGTAATTAAAAAAAATATTAAACATTAATTATTAATTTTAAAATGTCATTTACTATTTCAAATAATCTTTATCATTTTTAAAACCTAAGATTTTAAGACAATCTATAATCAGTAATTTATAAATAACATATAAAAAAAATTCTAATTAATAATACACATATGCATCTGTCTATAATGATATGTAAATTTTCTATTCTATACAAACATCTACCACTAAACATATAGTTCCAAAACTCGACCCATCAATATATCTATTTAAAATTTTAATTTTTGTTAAAATACAAATTTCAATTAGCAAATCACATCACAGTTTAGATTTTACTTTTTTAAAATTCAATTTGAAATATTAATGATATCACAGTTTAGGCCTAATTTTTTCCCAAAAATTCAATTCCGAATATTATATTATATCACAATTCATTTTTCTCAACTAATTGTCTTTATCCCAAATGTGACCTTCCCATATTTCTTTCTAGTGCCAACCTGGAAGGTTACAATATATATATATATATATATATATATATATATATATATATATATATATATATATATATATATATATATATATATATATATATATATATATATATATATATAAATTCTTTCCTTATATTAGCAGTAGAAAGGTTTTAGCTATAATAAACAAAACATGATTAGATTCATTTTTTTTTCTTTCGATGTTAAACGTTATTAAATTTAAAACTTCCAACAGTTATAGTATTAACAAATGCTTGATTATGTGAATGAATATTTCATTACATATTTTTTATAGCAAATAGTTCAATATAATTATCAATAAAATAAAAAAAGTATTGGTTCCTATTATGCTTTAGTCAACAGGTTATAATTTGTTTTTGTTTTTTTTTTAATTTTCATAGTTTATACAAAAGTTCAATCCCAATGGATGCAAAGACTATTTATATTTATTATTTTATTGTGATTATATATAAATATGTATTATGAACTTGGATAATTTTGATTATATATATATATATATATATATATATATATAATAAAAATTAATAAATATATATATATATATATATATATATATATTATTTTTAAGTTTTCTTTAATATATCTTATGATTTTAGTTTTTATGAGACCAATTTGCGTTCATGTGATTGACGTATATACTATGCCAAGATTAATCTTCTGCGATGTCTATAGTGAAGAAAGGATTCGTTATTATACATTTTATGATGAAAATCATAATATAATTGAAAATACAACATTTAACTTTACTAACGCTGAATATATAACACAGCAGAATGTATACTGCAAAGCGGCAAATTTATATGGGTTTTCACTGCCATGTTTCATAGAAATATTCAAATTAAGTAAGTTTTACATATGTACAGATGAAATATTCTTAAGAACACAGTTGGCTCAAATATGGGCATGATGATTTGGAAAGAAAAACAAATGACAACAGAAATATATCTCAGGTTAAATAAATACATGCCATATATTTCTGATAACACAACTCACTTAACTTTATCATTTCTTGTTTCTTATAAAGAACCAAAAAAGAATTGACATTATTAGGAATGTTGATGAAGAAGTCATGTGGAAAAATAAAAGTATAGAATTAGTTCAGATAAAATATATTATCGAATGTCATTTTTGTTTTTATATATCTTTATTTATTTGTTCAGCATATGAAAACAAAATTAAAGTGAAAAATATTGAAGACTTTAGCAACCTTGAGTCAAATCAGTTATAAGAAATATAAAAAAATACTATGATCAGTGTTTAATAAATATACAAATTTTAATTTTTAATAGATATCAATATTCATATAGGTTTTACAAATATTTGAGATATTAATAATTTGTTTTTATAAAAGATTAATTATATTTATTCAAATTTTAAAGCATATATATATATATATATATATATATATATATATGCTTTAAAATATATATATATATATATATGTTTCAATATATATATATATATATATTGAAACAGCAAGCTCTGCTTTTCAGATCTTCGTTTCACCTTTTCTCACCTATTTCCTACCCTCATACCTTAGTCTGAACCTGAATCTATCGTAGTATGTTTGCAGTACGCTTATATACCGAAAATCTCGCCTAATTTATAACTCATTCCCAAATAAATAAAAGATTATAGATTATGTATATGTTCACATAATTTTGATTTATTAAAAAGTAGGTTATATAAGTCGTAATTGTGCACACACTATGAAATGCATTTTAAACATATCAAAATTATAAATTGTTAAAGTTATTTTGTTTGAATTTATTCACAAATATATATTACCATCGTAATATATTTTGATTTAAAATAAAACTCATTAGTAAATATTCGTTTAGTAAAGATTCAAATATTGCAATTTAAAAGTAAAATAATTTTTGTTTAATTTAATAAAAGTCATTCTAAATATTTCTGTTAATATAAATGATGGGCAATAGTTTAATTAGTTAATATTATATAAGTTTATCTAAAAACAGCAGATGTTCACTTAAGTTTGTCTTTAATTAGTAAAAATAATTTTTAATTAAATCTAGTTTGTAATTCGAATGTCAACAAAGAAATTAACAAAAGAAATTAATCAATGTTGTATTCCTTTACACATTCAGATAGATTTAATTACAGCTAATAAGTCCAATATATTTTTGTAATGCTCCAGGGCAGTTCTATTGTTAAATTCTACTATAAAAAGGAGGATTTTCTTTAGTTTTCTTCTAATGTTTCTAAGAGAAATCATTCTGAGTTCTATTCTAATAATTTTCTAACCTTGACATGACAGAGTAGAGGCGTTAAGATGGCTATGTCCTCTCGGAACAGCTGGCCGCTGCTCCAGACCATCGGAAGCTATCACATAAGAAACCCCGGAACTGCTGCTGCAAAAATATGAACATTCCAGATTTTGCTGCTGAATTATAAAACCAGCTGAACATCTACCTGCAAATGTGTCTCCAGAGGTAACCTAAATTAACCCAAGAACTCTTGTGATTGCTAACTAACATGCTATAGCTATTCTAAATTCTTTTTCTTTTATTTCAAATAACTTTATTATGTACTTCTTTAAAGTGTTCAAATATAATCAACAGTTTTGCTCTATCCTTGGGTTAATATTTTCTATTTATAAAGCTTTCTTTTATTTTATTATGATAATGTGTCAGAATCGTCTTTGACCGAGTGAACTATTCCCTTTATTGAAAGTAAGACACCGCTATTAAGGCATATTTTAAATTTATAATTTTCTAATTTTATTATCTTGCAAATCACTCGTGCGAGGGAAATTCTTTCCTTTAATATATAATATAATCATATAGTTTAAAACCTACATGTTATTGATTTTAATCTAATATGAGAGTATGTGTGAGGTCAATGATTAAATGTGTCCCCTAATGCATGACTTCATATATAAATCTATACTTACTTTTCAAACCTGCAAGCATGCATTTCCCTATTTTAATTACCATATTCTACTTTAATTACAAAGTTCATCATTGATGTCGAGAATGTGCGGACCCTTTTAAATGAATTTTGGGAAATTTGATTGGGCATTTTTCTTAATCCAAGTAAAACCCATTAAGTATGTTTTATATACACTCGTCTTGTATTGCTGGTAAATGAATTGGTTGTTGAGACAACTTTGTTTTATTTTTTCAAGGATTCTTTACACAACTAAGGCCGTTCTCTTTGCCTTTTTTGCGGTGTCCAAGCAGAGTGTTTCCCCAAATGACACACTTGGAAATTAAACACAATCTTCACTCAGTCACTAAGTTTTGGCTGTTGATAAAATACTTTCCTATGGGTTAGCAGCGATATGCCCTCCGTAATCATTACGGATATTCAATATTGTTTTATTTTATTTTTATTTTACAAAGCATCCGTGACTTAAATGTGTCACATCCTCCAACTTTAATAAATTCATTATCAGCAATACTGACCTCCCAATGTAACTCTATTATTATTATTCTCAAATAAATGCTTTTATCACATTCCCACTTTGTTGCTTAGTAAGCTTTTGTCTGTGCTATTCTTGAAATCAATAAATATTTTAGAACACTTAATTTTCAAATATTTTCTTAGACTTGTATAATTACTCAAAGCACCTCACACATGTTCCTATCTTATCAAGCACATTATTGTAATGCTATTAGCCCAAGGAATAGAATATATCACTTTTCTTTAAAACCTTTTGTCATTTATTGAAATTAATGCCAATACTTATTTAATATGTGTCCCTGTCTAATATAAGCAGACAGTGGCATTATATATATAATTTATATGAATAAATTTTGTGAAAATATTTAAAACTAAATTTGATCTTTTAGTTTATTTGATTCCTATCACTGTCTCGGTCTATATATATATTTTCTGCATTTCTTTTGTAAATCCATAGAAGTTAATTAGCCACCCAAACTTCTTTTAGTATAGAGTCTATTGTTTCTCTCTGACCACCAGGCACCAGTCAAAGGTCATACTAGTAATGGCATCAGATGTGTTGTCACGTAGATAGTGCTGTGAAATTTGGGCTTTAGATTTGAACTTATTATATCTAGAAGGCAACCCCTCCTAGAATGTTCAGTTTCATGTCTGGGGTTTGAAATCTGCAGTGTGTTAGCGAGATAGAGAATTCTGACTGTTACATAGTATTTTTTTTTCTGGGTCCATGGCTTTCCCAAACGTGGAGCCTCATTTATTTAAACACCCACATCTTTGTCGATCTTAATTATATAAACACCCACATCCCTGTAACTTAATTTTTAGCATTTTGTTTCATATTTATTCACTCAAATCCTTTATATTTTTGATATATAATATATCTTTTCAAACTTTATACTATCTATATTGTTTATTTGCGTGTATATTTCATATATTTTATATGAATCGGGCATTCAAATACTTATACTGTATAATCAGAATTTGTCCAAACTTGCTATAGTGTGATACAAGCCATCTGTATTTATCTGTATTGTTGTTTCATTTAAGTCACGCTATATACGCAAGGTGTCAATTACTTAAATATTGTCCCAAGGGAATATTGTGATGATCTATGAAGATTTCAAATATTGTATATTTTTATCAAAATAAAGTTTTATCGGCTCAACATGCAAGATAGCATAATGATAATTTTGTACGGTAATGACCTAGATATGTAATAGGCTATTGTATGGAATTCAAAAAAAATTCAATCATAAATAAAATGTTGTAATCAATAAAAAAAAATTCAAATGTTTTAACGAGTGCCCATAGTTAAATTAAATAGTTATTAAAATTCATTTTGGGAAGCTAACAGTCTATGGATCCTTTTAACTGGTGACATGGCACCCAAGAGTAATTTTATTAAACAGAATTACTTCTAAAATAAATTTTGTCACCAGGCTAAATTCTTTTATATGTAATTTTTTTTTCAACATGTGTAAATTTTCATAGACCAAATAATGAGACGTGAATCGGATCAATAATTATGTAAATAACTATATATGTTTGCAAATCTTAAATAAGAGGGAATGAAATAATTATAGCTGGATCTAGTGAATGTTTATATATATAAATAAAGTTGCTTGAGTTTAAAAATATATTTTAGCAAAACAATTTGACAGTTTGAATTTAAGAAATCTTCTATATATATATGGACAGTAATATATATATATATATATATATATATATAATATATATATATATATATATATATATATATATATATATATATATATATATATATATATATATATATATATATGTTGAAACAGATTTAAACAAGAAATTTTAGCAGTAATAAAAAGGTAGTAGTCGGCATTTTTAGTGATAAACATAAAAGCAGTAATTAGGCTAACAGAACCGAGAGGGAGATAGCCTATTAACCATTAATAAAGTTATAATCAAACATAATAATCGCAGAGTTAAACAAGGAATAAAAATAAATAAAATAGATATAACTGTAAAACAGTTTAATAATTTTTTAGGATATATTATATAGTTAGCAATAAACTAAAATAAAAGTCATCATCATTATTGATCATGGTAATCATCCAAGGCCATGGAAAATGCGGATACTAATGACGTCCATTTCCTGACTATTATAGAATTGTTTAAGCAAGGTGAAAAAAGAGCAAAAAGATGGGCAGAAGAAAGCCAAAGGAGAGGTGAGGAACTTAGAGGACTGTACAGGCTCCTCCCTGGATGGCAAGAGATGGCAGATAAACTCCTGAACCAGAAAGTTGAGACAAATGATTCTGCAAAGAAGACTGATACACCAGGCATGGGACCTCAAACTCAGCCAACCAAGCTCAACACTAGAATATTTCATGAGGTTAAGGAATGTCCCAAACTGTCTTTGGAAAGAGTACTTCCATTAAATGATGTCCGAAACACAGGACATCAAACCCAGCTAACCAAGCTTCATCACATAAAAACTTTTCTTGAAGTCAAAAAATGTCCACAACTGTATTTAGATGAGATATTTCCAGCCAAGATTGTACGGGACTTACGGATTCAAACCCAGATAACCATGCTTGCCACCAACACCAAAGTACTTAAAAAAAGCCAGGAAAATATTCCACCTGATATAGCAAGAATATATCGAATAAAGAAAATAGTGAAAACAATGGTGGCACTGGATTTCATTCCCTGGGCTAAAGAACCCCCAGGCAAGGTAAAGAGGCCTGATAATCTGAGACTTCAATTATTAAAATATAAAGGCAGGTATTACCCACCAGACCCAGGATTATAGTAGTTTTTTTAAAACAACAACAACAACAAAAAATGGGCACGTCACAGGATAATATAAAAAGGAGATCAGATTTAAACAATGTTAAACTTTTAGATTTGTTAAATAAAATTTTGTTGAAGTGATAATAGAAAATGTTTGCTAGATGATAGATTTATTAATATGATCCGGGTATATCATGCAGTTCGTTTCTTCATTATATTTTTATCCTGTACATTATGGGTTATCTTGTAAATTTTTTTTATGCAGGCTTCATAGGTGGACACCTGTTGTAAGATCTTTTTTTTTAACAATTTTTTTTTGTTCCATCACTAAGGGAATGTGAAACAGTAAGGTCTGCTTTTCAGATCTTCGTTTCACCTTTTCTCACCTATTTCCTACTTTCATACCTTAGTTTGAACCCCAATCTATCGTAGTGGGTCTGCAATACGCTTATATACCTAAAATCCTGCCTAATTTTAAACCACAAATTTAATGCTTGTATTATATATATATATATATATATATATATATATATATATATTTATTTGAGAATGAGTTATATATATATATATATATATATATATATATATAACTCATTCTCAAATAAATAAAAGATTATAGATTATGTATATGTTCACACAATTTTGATTTATTAAAAAGTGGGTTATATAAGTCGTAATTGCGCACACACTATGATATGCATTTTAAACATATGAAAATTATAAATTGTGAAAGTTATTTTGTTTGAATCTATTTACAAATATATATTACTGCCGTAATACATTTTGATTTAAAATAAAATTCATTAGTAAATATTCGTTTAGTAAATAGATTCAAATATTGCAATTTAAAAATAAAATAATTTTCATTTAATTTAATCAAAGTCATTCCAAATATTTCTCTTAAATTAAATAATGGACAATAGTTTAATTAGTTAATATTATATGAGTTTATCTAAAAACAGCAGATGTCCACTTAAGGTTTTTTTTAATTAGTAAAAATAATTTTTAATTAAACTTAGTTTGTAATTTGAATGTCGACAGGCAAATTAACAAAAGAAATTAATTAACGTTGTATTTTTTTAGACATTTGGATAGATTTAATTACAGCTGATAAGTCCAATATATTTTTGTAATGCTCCAGGGCAGTTCTATTGTTAAATTCTACTATAAAAAGGAGGATTTTCTTTAGTTTTCTTCTAATGTTTCTAAGAAATCATTCTGAGTTCTATTCTAATAATTTGCTAACCTTGACATGACAGAGTAGAGGCATTAAGATGGCTATGTCCTCTCAGAATAGCTGGACGCTACTCCAGACCATCGGGAGCTATCACATAAGGAACCCCGGAACTGCTGCTGCTGCAAAAATATGAAAATTCCAAGTTTTGCTGCTGAATTATAAAACCTGCCGAACATCTACCTGCAAATGCGTCTCTAGAGGTAACCTAAATTAACCCAAGAGCTCTTGTGATTCCTAACTAACATGCTATAGCTATTCTAAATTGTTTTTCTTTTATTTCAAATAACTTTATTATGTACTTCTTTAAAGTGTTCAAATATAATCAACAGTTTTGCTCTATCCTTGGGTTAATATTTTCTATTTATAAAGCTTTCTTTTATTTTATTATGATAATATGTCAGAATCGTCTTTGATCGAGTGAACTATTCCCTTTATTGAAAGTAAGATGTTGCTATTAAGGCATATTTTAAATTTATAATTTTCCAATTTTATTATCTTGCAAATCACTCGTTTGAGGGCGATTCTTTTCTTTAATATATAATATAAACACATAGTTTAAAATCTACATGTTATTGATTTTAATCTAATATGAGAGTATATGTGAGGTCAATAATTAAATGTGTCCCCTAATGCATGATTGCATATATAAATCTATACTTACTTTTCAAACCCGCAAGCATGCATTTTCCTATTTTAATTACCGTGTTCTACTTTAATTACAAAGTTCATCATTGACGTCGAGAATGTGCAGATCCTTTTAAATAAATTTCAGAAAATTTGATTGGGCATTTCTCTTAATCCAAGTAAAACCCATTCAGTATGTCTTATATACACTTGTCTCGTATTGCTAGTAAATGAATTGCTTGTTGAGACCGCTTTGTTTTATTTTTCCAAGGATTCTTTACACAGCTAAGGCTGTTCTCTTCACCTTTTTGCAGTTTCCAGGCACACCTGGGAATTAAATGCAATCATCATCCAGTCACTAAGTTTTTTCTGTTGATAAAATACTTTCCTATGGGTTAGCGGCCATATGCCCTTCATAATCATTCCGGATATTCAATATTGTTTTATTTTATATTATTTTACAAAGCATCCATGACATAAACATGTCACACCCTCCAACTTTAATAAATTCATTATCAGCAATACTGACCTCCCAATGTAACTCTGTTATTATTATTCTCAAATAAATGCTTTGATCACATTCCCACTTTGTTCCTTAGTAAGCTTTTGTCCATGCTATTCTCGAAATCAATAAATATTTTAGAACACTTAATTTTCAAATATTTTCTTAGACTTGTATAATTACTCAAAACACCTCGCACATGTTCCGATCTCATAAACCACATTATCGTAATGCTATTAGCCCAAGGAATATAATATATCACTTTGCTTTAAAACCTTTTGTCATTTATTGAAATTAATGCCAATAATTATTTAATACATGTCCCTGTCTCATATAAGCAGACAGTGGCATTATATATATAATTTATATGAATGAATTTTGTGAAATTATTTAAAACTAAATTTGATCTCTTATTTTATTTGATTCCTATCATTGTCTCAGTCTATATATATATTTTCTGCATTTCTTTTGTAAATCCATAGACGTTAATTAGCCACCCAAACTTCTTTTAGTATATAGTCTTTTGTTTCTCCCTGACCACCAGACACCGTACAAAGGTCATACTAGTAGCGGCATCAGATGCGTTGTCACGTAGATGGCGCTGTGAAATTTGGGCTTTAGATTTGAACTTAGTATATCTAGAAGGCAACCCCTCCTAGAATGTTCAGTTTTGTTTCTGGGGTTTGAATTCTGCAGTGTGTTAGCGAGATAGATGATTCTGACTGTTACTATATATATATATATATATTATAACACTTCTGACTGTTACTATATATATATATATATATTATAACACTTCTGTTATATAACACACAATAATATAGTGTGCATGCATATATATATATATATATATATATATAAGATATCTTTCAGGTTCATCCATGTTAAAATTTTTAAATATTAATGTACTGACATTTGGAATTGATGACACAAGTCATCTACTGGGTGATAAATGGTAGAAAGACAATTGTTGAGGCACTATAATCGCTGATTTTTTTTTAAATGTTAAAACTCCACCAATAGCAAAAATGTTGAATTAAAATATGTTTTTTTTTAAAAATATTTTCAAATAGGAGGGAGTTTGCATGTATCATCTTGCTTATTGATACAATCTCATCTTTTTAGTATTTCAGTGGCATCTCTGATTTTACACTGGTAAACATTATCAATATGGATATAATTCTGGTTCTAGAAAATCAATTTTATGACATGAATTTATTGTATGGAGACAGAGAGTACTCCTAATAATGGGTGTTGTTTAACTGCATTAGCATGTTCACCTCTACTAACACTGCTGTGAAGATTGCTCATACCTATGTAAGAAGCTTTACAAAAATCACATGAACTTTTTTAAACACCATAAGACTCAAGAGGGATTGAATCCTTAGGCTTGATTATTATGTTGCTGATATTTTGATAAGTCATAAAAGCGGTATTTATATTATAGAATTTTAATATACATCCAGTACTATTTGTGGTTCCTTTTATATAAGGAATACAAATCCTAATGACTGATCTATCTTTTTTTGTTTCCTATTTTGGACATTTTGGGTTTGAATTAAGACTTTTTAAATTAATTTATCATTATAACTATTTACTAATAAAACACTATTAATATGTTTTTCTTTCAAATGTGTGTTATCTGAGAAGTCAGTTGCTTTATTTAAAAGAGTGTTGAATACAGAAGCAATTTGAGTTGGGTGATGATAAGAAAGGAAATGTAAATATTTGTCCATGTGTGTATTTATTCTGTAAATGGAAAAAGATAAAGTATCCTTTGGTATCCTGATGATGAGTACATCAAGAAAAGGAAGTTTTCCATCAGTCTCTATCTCCATTACAAATTTGTTATGAGAGATGCATATTACTTAAATGTAAAAAAAAAACTCATCTCATTTATTTTTTCTATGTTGCCATATGACAAAAATGTCATATCTGTATCTGAGCTAAATAAAAAAATTTAACCATGATGATTCTAAAGCATGAGCTTCTATATTTTCCTTAAATAAATCAGCTATTACTCCTGAGATAGAAGAGCGCGTAGAAGAAGTGCAAATATGTTTGTAATGTTGTCCATTGAACTCAAAAAACTATTTAAAAAATGATGTCTAATTAAAGCAATAATATGGTTCGGCAAATTGCAGCATTGCGAAATTACATTTAAAGCTTCTTCAATTGGGATGTTTGTGAACAAAGACCCGACAGCAAATAAGATCAGAATGTCATTAGCATTAATTTTAAAAAAAAATTAAAACATAAATAAAGTGAAAAGAGTTTTTAATGTGCGGTTTGGTAGATGGAATTGTAGGTTTAATGAAATCAGATCAATATCTAGCTAAAATATGCATTGGAGATCCTATTGCACTGAGTATTTGTCAAAGGGGGGATGGGGTTATCTGTTTTGTTTATGTCCAAACTTTTGAAAACTAGCAACAATTCACAAACCAGATACCCCCTTTGACTAATAGTAAGTGCAATAGTATCTCCAACTCATTCTCTAGCTATATATTTATCTGATTTCATTAAACCTACAATTCCATCAACCAAATCATATATTAAAACTATTTTCGCTTTATATTTGTTTAAAAAAATAAATTTTAATGTTAATGAGATGCTGGTGAGTTTTGATGTATGTCTTTGTTTACAAACATTCCAATTGAAGAAGCTTGAACTATAATTTCACAACTTCAATTTGCCAAACCATATTATTGCCTTAATTAGACATTGCATCTTAAATACATATTTTGAGGGCAATGGACAAAACAAATTTGTGGTACTCCTATGAACTCACCTATCTCAGGAGTAATGGCTAATTTATTCATGGAAATTATAGAAGCTTGTATTTTAGAATCATCATCTCTAAAGCCTCCTATGTGGCTGAGATACATAGATGACATTTTTGTCATTTGGCAAGAAAAAATAAATTAGGTGATTTTCTCTTACATTTAAATAATATGCATTCTCATAGCAACTTCACAATGGAGACAGTCTGATGGAAAACTTCCTTTTCTTGACTAACTCATCATCAGGATAACAAATACTTTATGTTTTTCTATTTACAGAAATAATATACACATGGAAGATATTTACAGTTCCATTCTCATTATCACTCAACTCCATATGCTTCTGTAGCCAAAACACTTTTAGATAGAACAATTAACCTTTCATATGTCACATCTGAAACAAATAAATCTTATTATTAGTGTTTTATTACCAATAAGTTATAATGATAAATTTATTAAAAAAGCCTTAATTCAAGTCCCAAATAGCCAAAATAGGAAGCAAAAAAAATAGATTGGCTATTAGGCATTGTATTCCATATATAAATGAAACCACTGACAGGGTTGAACATTTATTAAAATACTATAATATAAAAACAGCCTTTTCTACTCATCAAAAAATCATCAACATAATAATCAAGCCTAAGGATTCAATCCCTCTTGAGTTTCATTGTGTTTATGAAATCTCATGTGATAACTGTAAATCTTCTTACATAGGTGTGAGTATTCGTCGCATCAATGCTAGGACAGGTGAAAATGATAATGTAGTTAAACAACACTCATCATCATCAACACTATTTTTCCATTACACTAGTCAGTTTGCGTAATTCATACAACCAGAACTGGAATTTTAGCATGAGTACCTCTAGCCAGATTATGTACAAGATTCATAAGTTAGGGACACTCTCTAACTCTGCCCTACAGGTTTGACCTAGGTCTCTTTAATAATGAACAGCAATACTGATAATACAAGTCATATTCAATTTTCTCTGGCCGCCAGCTCAGCGATAAAACAAAAAGACTCTAATTAGGCAACTGACCTGATCTATATAATAGTTATAGATAATAAATTGTTTATATCTTATGGGTACGCATCAACCTAATGTGTATAGATATATGTATGTGGGAAAGCATAATCAATGGTATAGGCTATGACTCCATAGTAAGATTTTAAATATAGTTTAATAATATGCATATTCTGCATTAAAAGATATATATTACATATGAATAAATATGAATATTATCCTTGCATGACAACATTTATATATTTCCTAGTCTTATACATATATCAAAAACAAATATAACATTAATAAATTTACTAATAGTGCGGATTTATACATATATTAAACAAGATATAACTTTATTTAATATATTTATTAATAGTGCAGTTTTATATGTATATTAAAACAGATATAACTTGATTTAATACATTTGTTAATAGTGTGGTTTTATAAGTATGCCAATAATTCTTTATTATTGCATTAATGGAGTAAAAAGAGATTATACTAATTTAATTGAATCATCGGCTAATTATTATCAGCCTAATGTTACAAGCAATTATATAAAAGTTTTTATGATCAATCTTATAACTGGAATAGATTATCAACATTTTGTACATGCAATTAATTTACTACTTAGGACATTATACCTTGATAAAGATTTTATATTTCAGATGGAACATAAGGGAAAGGTATACTAATCATTTTAATTATCAGGAATCAGATACTAAAGGATTAATTTATATATTCAAATATAAAATTCAGCTATAGCATTTAAATTAGTGTACTTCAGCTCAAGGCAGAATTTAATAAGTAAATAATAAGAGTAATGGTGGTGCTAATGCACATGCTATTTTTTATATTAAAGGAATCCATTTACAAGACATGATGGTGTGCTTAGGAAATTTTTGTATAGGATGCAATTTTTATTTAGCAACATATGAGACCACCTTGCTACTCACTAGACAAAGAAATATTCAGCTTGCATAGGATCACACTGATGGTGCAAAAATCCCATTATTAATTAAGCCGATGGTCCAGGGTCTATTCCACTATCATGGTGTGGAAGTGACAAATAAATGGCTCGGGTCTCTCATGATGCCTATTTTGGATGAATAGCACACAATTACGAAATATGCCAACATTTTCAATGCTTGGACAAGATATATATCAATTATTAGTTATTCCCATTCTTGATGGTACAATCAAATTGTTTAACTTAAATTAACGAACATTATGACATGTATTTAGAAATAGAAGATAAACTTCTCACTTTACTAATTTTTTCTTTTAATAAATTTAAAATATAGATCTCAATTCTCCCCTACATATGCCATCTAACATTAACTTTATCAATATTTTGGAATTGGACACAAAGTGATAAAACAAATTTTTAATAGTTTTTATTTGCTTATTTACATGGCTGAGAATATCTGAAGGATCATTATACGATATATGAGTATTAATTTAGGTGATTTTTAAACATAAAAATGACATATGAAAAATACATATAAATTTTTCTTTTCAAATTCCCAAATTTTGCGATCTTAAACCATTTCTGTTTTCTTTTTTTTTTTATTAATGTGGGAAATGTTTCCCCCTCCATCAAATGACAATAATAGTATATTAAGAAAAATAACTTTAAATATTTCCAACCCAGCAAATATACAACTTTATAATATACAACTTAATTAATTAAATGACGCTCCTTATTTTTGAAATGACAGGAGACTTAGCTAAATTTAAACACATGTGCAGAGTTGAGGAATTAATTAATGGCATATGATATGAATGAAACAAAAAGAAATATAGATTATAATAATATAGAAAATCACTGCTGTACCATTTTAAAATAAGATTTTTGTGAGGCTAATAGAGAAATATATGATTAGTTTTATAAAGAATCATGGAAAGTGGATTAGAGATTACTACATAGGTAAGTTAGTTTTATAAGAATGTATATTTACTTTACATTAAATTTTAGTTACAATAAAATTTATAAGATATAGAAGATAAATGTGAGGTGGCATTATTACCTTCTGCCATATCTGGTCCTGTCTTCAGAAGTGGACTATTCCAGATTCCCTGCCTGATTGGCTAGCACCCAGTAGCTATCCAAAGGGATTAACATCTTCACTGGGATTCGCACACTGAAACCGCATGTTTACAGTAAGGTAGGGGATCTGCCTTTAAATAGTAAGCCTTCTGGAGGCAATGTAGAGAGCAATGACTTCTGTTAACCTGAACAACAGAACATGCTCTCCATCAAACCCTCTGCCATCAGCAAAAGTATTTGTCTAGTCATTATTGAGACATCAATGCAGTGAGGCAAATCCACCTACAGACTGGAAACTGCTATATCTGAACTAGAGCTGACTCAAGGCAAGCTAACTACATAGCTGGAAGAGTCTTCTTACCAGAACTCATGATGCAGGCTATTCATTAGCTGGAAGCAAGTTCCATACTTCACATGACTATCTCAGTATTGAAGCATATCAACTGTATATGTACATTTGTTAACTAACATGTGTATATTTTTTGTACTAATAAATTATACATATTAATTGCTGAGTAGTTGTTTTTTTGTATCTATTGGTTTGGTATTGAACGTGCAAAACTAACCAAACATGACAGATTTGGTGCAGTCATCAGTTCTGTAAAGAAGACTCTTCCAGCTATGTAATTAGCTTTCCTCAAGTCAGCTCTAGTTCGAACATAGCAGTTTCCAGTCCATAGACGGACTTGCCACACTGCGTGACCATCTCAATAATGACAAGATAAATACTTTTGCTAATGGCAGAATGTTTAATGGAGAACACCTTCTGTCATTCAGGTTAACAGAAGTAATTACTCTCTGCCTTGCCTCCAAAATGCTGACTATTTAAAGGCAGATCCCCTACCTTACTGTAAACCCACAGATTCGGTGTGCGAACCCCAGTGAAGGTTTTAGTCCATTTGAATAGCAACTGGGTGCTAGCCAATCATGCAAGGAATCAGGAATATTCCACTTCTGAAGGCAGGGTCAGATATGACATCTTCATAATACTTTCTTGAGCCCATGCTGGTGTAACAGTTCATTATTTTGATATGGTCAGAAATTAATGGCAGGTAGCATGCTTTTCTAGTTCAAGTTCAGGACACTGTTAAATAGTACAAGGTTTTATTTAAATTCAAAAAGCATTCCACAGAGAATGGCTCAGGAATGGTCAAATGAAAGGCACAATGATTTTACTCCTCAGTCATGTGTATGGTCATGGACAGAGTGAAATCACTTAAACCAAATTCTTTCTCTGAAAAACTAATGATTTAGACTAAGCTAAAACCAAACAGATTTTGATTCAGATTTTGATTTTTTGATTAATCCAATTTTCACACTATTTACATGATCCCTTGGAATGTAGCAATGCACTTCAAACTGGTGGTCTGAAGTAATGTATTATTTGGAACAATACCTAATTTTCTACAGCAAGCCCACCTTTGTTTCATAAGGAATTTAAGATAATGCGATCGGTATGAACAATTCTTGAACGATTGTTTTACATTCTATTTTAGTATTTGTAAAGATCTCTTAGATAGATTAAATAAATGTTAATGGAAACGTGACATTTATTCATAGCACTTTTAATTTATTTGGATTACACTAATTAAATTTTGCTACTTTTTTGTTTTAAGTTTTATACTAATGTTTACATAAATTTGCAACCCGATTGCATTATTTTGTGCCGCCATGATTAATAAAATATATAAAATTTTACATACATATTTCCCAATTAATTCATATATACATTTGTAGTACATTAAAAGTGTTCCCAATTAATTCATATATACATTAGTAGTACATTAAAAGTGTGTGTATATTGTGATTAAATCTATCTCTCATTGCATATCCATGACTGTATTGTGACAGTCAGATGATGTATGTTGGTTTAACCTAGTTCGAATACTAGGTGAAATTACCTCGAGTCCACCCATATGTGAGATATTAAATCAAGAATACTATGACCTCTGCCCTGTTAACCTACTCTCAAGGCTAACTGCGAACCAACAACATTATCTGACACACGCATAAATTATTTTCTCACCGACCCAAAACTTAGCATCAGCAGAGAGATACATGGACGGGAACACCTAAGAAGCTAAATAGTTAAATGTGCAAAAGTACTCAGAAATATGTGTTTTGCGTGCCTGGATCATTGGAAATTAACATAAAGCATTAGAATAAAATTATCAAACTCATGCTTGTTGGTTAAATAAGATATTTAATTAATGACTTTAAAATAATAATGATTTAATGGCCTCCACTATTCCCCTAAATTCATGTAAACTAATTAGACAATGAAAACAGATTAAATGATATTGTAATGGTCAGGTTTGTACATTTTCTCAACAGACTGAGAGTCCAAGCAAGAAAACCAAAAGCTGACCAAGGAGGGATAGTAATACCCTACGTCTGATCATACCTTAACTCTCTCACTCATGCTTCCAAGTCAACCCATCGCGAATGACATGCCAGAGGTTACACTCGATATCTCTTTGATCACGTTCCAGAAATAGCAAAGCAGTAAAACATGAGACATTCCCCCCTTATTACATATTCTATTATATGACTTAACAAGTGATTCATAAGATAATGAGCAAGTAATGAGACTGAGACAAATTTATATTTCATAAATTTAATATAACATTTAATAAATATGGACACATAGCAAGTTGTGTATAGTTAAGCTCACATGCAGGTGAGTGAACACTAGGGTTATAAGACAATATTACAAAACCATGAGTGGATTCTCTAGATTATCAAATAATAATACAAAGCAATGAGTGGCTTCTCAGGGTTATCAAATAATAATACAAAGCAATGAGTGGATTCTCAGGATTATCAAATAATATTACAAAGCAATGAGTGGGTTATCATGGTTATACAATAATATCTCAAAGCAATGTGTGAATGCTCAGGGTTATAAAATAATATTACAAAGCATGACTTTTTTTAATAAGCTTATGTCATCTTTCATGTTCTAATTCATGCTATGTTTTATTTTTGAAATCGGTTATAGTTAGCTAGAGTGATAGATTTATTGATAAATGATGGAGATTATATGGTCTAAGATATTATAAATACTAAGTTTAAGATTATATTATTAATATATCAAATCATATTATAGAAACATTTGCGTGATATATGATTGTTCTACAGATAAACACATTAACTCTGATTCTAGTTCGGATCAACGCCGAAATTACTTTCTAGGGAAAATGAATGGAAATGTGGTGGCAGTTGAACGTCAGATTCTAGGGCGTTAGAAACTACAGTATCGGACAAGTGCAACTCGAATGCATTCTTAATGGGGTTTATTACTTAGTAAACGGTTTCCTAACCGATCTGATTGCTATAATGGAAGAGGCCTTTTAATTCAATGAACAGAAGATTGGCTTATGAGCCCTTTGGAAATGCTTTGGTTCCGTTAAGTATGAATAATTGTCACATTTGCCTAAACTTTCGAGGCATGACTTAATGAAATACGAAGAAATGTCGCAGTGGCCTAAACTTTCGAGGCATGACTGGACGTTGAACAATCTTGAGATGGGCCATTATATACATAGCAAGTAGATGTGCATATTTATGCAAATTAGCAATACATTCGCAACGCTAAATTAATATTTTATAAATTAATTACGCCAAAATCTTAGCTTCTTCAGTGCTACTACCACCAGTCAAGTTCATAAATGAGATTATTAAATTATAAAATGATGGCGATAATGAGAAACTGATTTAAGGTTTTTCTGCATAGCTACTTATAGAACTGGGAACATTAGTTATATGTAGTATAACTAGATCTAATATCAAACTGATTGTTAAATAATAAAATGTGAGTTATAAAATAGCTCACACAAATTATTGATGTTTAAATAAATTACACATCTTAAATAATTCGTCAAAATAGACCTTACTAATAATGAAAAATGGGTTTTAACTAACAAATGCAAATCTATATTTTAAATAGCTTGCGTGAAATATACTTTTTCAGATAACTGGCAAAATAAATATTTTAAATCATTTACGCAAATATAATTCTTAAATAGTATGAGCACAATCTGAGTTTTAAATAATATACGTAATATGTACATTTTAACTAACTTTAGTAAACATTTTCCATTCTATATAACTTTAGAAAAGATGCGTTTTAAATAATAGATGCTAAATATATCTTTTAAATAACTTTAGCACAACATTTTCATTTTCAATTAACTTGAGAAAAAGATATGTTTTAAATAATATACGCAACTATACCTTTTAAAATAAGTTTATCAAAAGATTTTAAATAACTTGTTCAGGCATTGTAAATATCGATTCACTCTATCACATATAATTCAGAAAAGAGTCTTGACTATATTCTTTATATCACAATATTCTGATATGATAAAAGAGATTACTCACTCCACTCCGCCCAATAATTTATTAACACACAAGACTCCGTTCTGATAAAAACACAGCATAAATCAATTAACATGAACTTAAAACTATAGATAGATGACATAAGAATAAATTGCATAAACAATCAATAAGATTTATAATTTAGAAATGAATTTCTTGTATAGTTTTATATAAACTAGATGTTTAGAATTATTTAAAATTATTAATGATCAACGACTACTGAAAATTAATAATGATCAAGCAAAAATTTGGAGAGTGTTCTAAGATTTAAACAAATTTAAGATAAATATTTTAAATGAACATTTAGAAAATATAATTGATTGTGATTTAGTTAGCTAGCTTTCATTTAGAATACGTTTTAGTTATGAGATTTAATATTTCAGAAAGGATTTACCGGCAAAGTCTTTTTTAAGGCATTGTTTCCACGTGCTTCTCACTATATTCAGTCAGGCTGGCTTCTCTTAGGTTTTAGTCTGGATGTAACTTCTGCAAATTTATTTCTGTGGCAGCTTTCCCCATTTCTCTGGTCAGGAACTCTCTGGTCTCTCAGGTACAGCTTCTTTCTTACTGTGATGGGCATGGTGGAGGTTTTCTCACATCGGTAGCCGCTCGTGGAAGAGAAAACGGCTGTCTCTTTGTCTTCTAGCCAACAGTCATTTTTGGAAAAGCTTTGATGGTAGCTTTTTAAGATTTAGATTTCTTAACGGCAGGAACAGTTCTTATTTAACTTCAGCTCTGGTCACAGCAACAGCAGAAATTAACACGGATTATGATAGATGGATGGAAGAGGTTAAATTAGAGGCTTTGGTGGCTATTTGGGCCCCTTTTTATGCTATATTTTTGACAGTAGTAACCTCCTACTTTGAGTCATGCCACATCACAAGATCACTAGTTCAAACTAGCCTTTAACCAAATATCCAGTTAGTAAAAATATTAAGTATATCTAAATCTGGACATGGAAAGGCTCTATTGTTTTAATTGACGTCAGTTTTAAAAGATATATTTTTAAGAGAATGGTCACAAGCAATTTGTATAGATTTTGTATAGATTTATGCCTGACTGAATATTATAATTGGTCTTGGTTATAATTTTTAAATAGGTCAAATTTTGGCCAAAGATTTATTTTTAGAACGGAGTTTAACCTTTTAACTGTTTTGTTTTTTTTTTATTCAGAAAATTTTTGATACATTTTTTTTTTTATCGAATATATTTTTCACCTCTGTATTTTGTTGTTTTTTTGTTTTCCTTTGTGGTTTTTTTTTTTTTTTTTATTAAAAAAAATATTTTTTTTTTTTTTTTTTTTTTATTATTTTTTTAAAAAAAAAAAAATATATAATTTAATTTTTTTTAAAAAAAAAAATTACCCTTTCTTTTTCTTTTTTTTTTTTTAATTTTTTTTTGGTTTTTTTTATTTAAAAAAAAAAAAAAAAAGGGGCCTTCCCTTCTCTTTTTTTTTTTTTTTTTTTTTTATTTTTTTATATTTTTTTAAAAATTAAAAATTTTATTAAGTTTTTTTTTTTTTTTTTAATTGTGAATTTATGTTTTTGATTTTTTTTTAAAATTTTTATATAAAAAAATAAAAAAATAATAAATAAAATTTAAAATAATAAAAAAAAAAAAAAAAAAGTTAGAAGAGAATTATTATTGAAGGGGAAAAAAAATAATGAAAAGGGTCATGTCAACCGAAAATATAAAATTAAAAATCAAAATTTATTTGAACAAACTTTCGTATTTATAATGTGAGAAATTTAATATACAAAAACGAAACAAAGGAATATATTTAAAAAAACGAATATTTGAAAAATTGATACATTATTGTGATCGAATAAAAGTTGAGTGATAACCTGAGGAATGAAAATTGGAAGAAAGGGTTAAAACTGATAAAAATTTCTGCTTGTAATTTTAAGCAAACAAAAGAATTGAAAATTATCTAACTTGGAAATTAGTTAAAATGAATACTGACTTAAATAATTATTGAGAAAGAATATTGAAAAATAAATAATATTATAAATTTAACTTATTATGCTGCTATATAGATAAATTAATTATACAGTTATGTTTATTTCAGTTTTAACAAATCTAATGGAATATGCTCGTATATAAATATTGTAACAGTCAAGTTTGTACATTCGCGTAACAGAATTCAGAATCCAAGCAAAAGAGACCGAAGCTGACCAGACTAGGACTGTAACCTCCCGAGTCCGACTGCACTTCAACTCGTAAGCCAGGACTCCAAGACTCAAGACCCTACGAATGACCACCTTGAACTTACACGTAGTATACCTCTTTCCACACAGCCGACATAGGTCACGGAGAAGCAAAGAGACTCATAACAAAAAATGGAATTTATTAACTATATATATTTAAAACTAATTAATGCATCAGAAATCACATATATAATATAAAGAATTTTGAATTGGATTGAAATAAATAAGATCGAGATCAGAGTAATTTATTAAATTGTATGTTTATTTTTGCAGATTAAATTTGACGATTTTATCTATATTATTCTTGCATTTTACAATTAAAATGCACGTAGCATCTAACATTTTGGAGAGCGCTTTAACCTTCTCTCCTTACAATTAAAATTATTTTACATTTGTTATTTTATTTGATGAAGTTAAATATTGTTTTCATCATTTGCTTTATTATCCTATTGATCAGTCACTGCATTGTAGCTATGGGGCAGATTATGCTAATCCCTCTTATTCCATGGTTTTCAGCTAAGCAATCAGACGAAGCCTTGTTTTCTCATATATGTGAAACATTCAAAGTCAAATTTATCTATAATATTATTATTTCAAACTATTGTACATGAGACCGAAACTAGCTCTTGAATATGTCAGACAATGGCTGAAACTTAATTCAAGGGAGGAAGAGTTGGCAACCAAAAGACCCAATGCGCTATAGCGCTGGTAAACAGTTATACTAAATGTCGCTCTGCGGATGGATTAATATTTAGGGTTTTGTGACCAACACCGGAGCCCTATGACCGATCGCCATGCTGCTAAAGAGGGTTGAGGTAGCTAACACTATTGCCTGGAATTTGACGTCAGGTCTTATTCGTGTGCAACCCAAGGAGTGTAAGAGGGATGGCCGTTCCGAGTCCCATCTTAAAGAAAAAAATGCAACATAACGAGAAAGTTTAAATGTATAATAAAATTATCACATCCGCCAAGCAAAAGAGTTGAAATAATTTAATATTTAGCCACGAGAACGATAGCTAATCAGTGGAATCATTAGCGCCAACTCTAATATAGCATTTTTAATGTCATATGCTATACGTGGGCATACTTTTAAATATTCTTTGCTTTCTAGTTTCAATCTTACATAACACATTTGATTACGCGATTAATTAATAAAAACAAAAAAAAGGGGGAAAAAGTATATTTGGAGGGCTTTTACAAAATGAAATAGATAACAAATATACTTATTCAAGGCTTGGATATTGCTTAGTGAAAATTAAATTGAAATTTACTTTGGGTTAAAACAAGATTCCCATTTTAAAATTGCCAACAAATAATTAAATAATCAAGGTCAAAATAATAATCAGCACATAGCCAATTCTTAACAGTTATTTAAGAGGGTTTCGAAACAGCGTGCATTAAGCTACGATAAATAATTATTAAATGAAGAGGGGTCATTCTCTCTTCTCTTTATTATTAATATTGAATGCCCACTGTTTCGAGGCATTAGCATATAATTTATATTTTAAAATAAAAAAAGAAATAAAGAAACCATAGTCACAACTGCAGTGAGAAAATTGAAAATAAAATTATTAAAATCATTTAGTTAGGAAACATTGGAAAGTAGGTCAGAATTATATAATTAAATTTAAGAATAAAATTTTACATTTAGCAATTTACTTGAATTCAAGATTTTAGAATTAAAATACATTTTATAAGTCTAGACTTAAAGGAAAATTAATATATTGAACTGCAGTTAGAAATGGTGAGGTTACCGGTCATCTTGTAGTACTTGAGCTGGAGTTACGGGAGTCTTTGTGGCGGCTTGCGGCATCATCTTCTTCCCACGGTTAGAGCGGAGCTGTTATGGCGGCATACTGGTGATGGTGGATTTTGGATGGAAGTAAAGGCCCGTCGCCTTCACCCTGGAGCTTAGCCAAGGCTGCCTGTTTTAGCCCAACATTTTCTCTCGCACAGATATAAAAATTATTGTCTTAACTGGATGTCAAAATGTTCACGGTTGCTTTTGGTTCAGGATATACGCTGGATTCAAAAGCTTAACGATGATCAAAGAAGGCAGAACTTCACAGATGTAGCATTCAAGCTGTCAAGATTTCAAAAAGTAAAGATCTCAGATGGCTCCTCCACTTTACATGGCCTTTTTAAATGATCGCCTTATCAGCCCACACACCTTGGAATTTCATCTCCATCAAGATTACAAAATTTTTAATTTGCTTATGAAATTAGTGGTTGACTTCAAACATGCTGACATTCCTTTTAGGTGTTATAACTTTTCTCTGATTATCAACTTTTAATTAAATCGAATTTTAATCAGTTTAATCCGATATTAGATTTTATTTTTAATTAGTCAGAAATTTTGTTCTGATTTTATAATTTATGTGTAAAATCCCTGCTGTAAACATATTTTTAATTAGCGAGGTCTCCAAAATAATTTAGAATCAATTAGCTAGATTATTTTAAAATTGGCTTTTCTTTTTAGAAACCTAAGGCAGGTGTGGCATATACTGATACAATTGTTTACAGCAAAACTTTACTAAACTTTTAATTCTCCGAAAATACTTTTATTTTTAGAAAAAAAATCTTTTTTCTTTTTTTAAAAAGAAACTTGTCAGCGCATTCGCAATCAATCACCCTTTCAATGTGTTTTTACATAAAATTGGTTTATAATAAAAATGAAACTTAAAATTTAATAAATATTTTAATCACGCCACTATGCTATATATGTATATTCAATATAGGTGGATTATATTCCCACATACGAATTTAAGTAATAAATTAATAAATTGACGCTACATTATTACTGTTTAAAAATAGTTTAAAAATATTACGCGATAAAATTATACGCTATAACTCTGGCAATACTATTCAATTATAGCGTTCTTTCGTATGTGCGTATATAATGCTGTTTATATAGCCGTGATTGCAATTTTTAGCTTACAAATCTTAATTTAGACTTATTAAACAGGTTTGAACTTAGCACAGACGAGTGGGTTATTAGGATGGTTGGTGAAACGGTGAGGGACTTGAAGACAACCGTTTCAATATTTATAATTAGTAAGGATGATTATATACACACATACTCGCAATATTATAAGGGAAAAGTTTTTAAAATTTAAGAAATACACGCCATCTGAGTACAACAAATATATACTATTATCAAAGATAATAGGTGAAACAGGTGTAACCATTTCAATATAATATTTTTGCGGTCTAAGTCTTTTCTTCCCAATTTTAATAAAATTGTCAACTCGAATCTCCTCTATAAAGTACAATTTTAAAAATCTTTCGTAAAGCATTTTCTAATTGCTTTGCGCTAAAAACAGACAGTTTAAAATTATTTAAAATGTATATTGCTAAATCAGATATACGTAATAAGCTACTGGCGGACAAAAGAGGCATTATTGAGGAGATCACATTGGCAAAGAAAGGAAACTTATTCATATGGAATTTAGAAACATAAATAAAATTGGAAAGAGATTTTAAATGAAAAAAATTAACTTTTAAACTTAACTGCAATGGAATACAAAATATTTACACATGTTAGTAATGATGAATAGCGAAGAAAAAAAGGTTAAATATAGATAGATTATCACACACACACACACACACACACACATATATATATATATATATATATATATATATATATATATATATATATATATATATATATATATATATATATATATATATATTCAAGACTAGTCTACTAAAAATGATTACATTACTAATATCATTAAATAAAACAATTCAAAATATAATTCAATTAAGAAAAGTATGAACAAAAGGGTAGAAAGTAAATAGTTCAATGGAGGAGAGATATGATTACCATTGTGGTTCCTTGGTCATGTTTCCTATGGCGTTTGTGGCTTAATCCGACCATGATAGGTATTTGTCCAGACAAGGAAAGTGGAAATAAGTAGCATGCTTTTACAAAAATTTTACAAACACGGCAAAGAGGTCAGATGACTATTGAGTGGATACTATGGCATTTTGATGGTATTTAGGAAACTCGGCGATAGGCAAAGCTATTTATTTGCCCAGCCAAACATAGTAGAATCCATCAAATTATTATAACTTTTAGCTGGAGCATGTTCAAACTTCTCCATGATTTGGAAGATGACAGTTGTCTAACTTTTTGGAATAAAATCTCCACAAGCAAAATCTGAAAGAGTTCTCCAAAGAGAAATCTGAATGCCAGTAAGAAAACTCTGATTAACCTAGTCTTTTGTTCACTCTCCTATTTATACATTTTTTGTAAGCTACCTTTTATTGTTTTATGTATGATCTTAGATCCTGATAAGCCCAACCATGCTCCTGTGTTTCAAGGTAACATTTTCTACAAATCACTTTTACTTTGTTATTCTAAATTTCTTTCTTTAAACTTTGAATTTTATTAATTAAAAAAGAAATAAAAGGCAATCTTTAATTTACCTTGAATGGGCTAATTAATTAAAAATATACATTCTTTTAGAAAATGTTGGCGGGCTTATCTCAAAATCAAATCATACTAAATATTTTAACAAGATTAAAAAGAAAAATACATTCTTAGTTCTTTTAATAAAATAAGCATTTTATGTCAGCAGAATTTTGCATTAACTTATATATATATATATGCTTGACATATATATATGTTTGATGAAAAGGTTTTAACAAGTAATTTTTATTAACAGAAATTTAATCTTAGAAATGAAATTTGTTTAAAATGAAATCGTTAAATGCAAACACAAATTATATAAACGTAATTAATTTTAGCTTTAATGCAAAACCCTGCTGATATTGGACTATAAACCTTATTCAGGTCTATAATACTAACTAAGTTTATAGAAGGCTGTGAAGCATGGATTGGATTTCAGATCCATTGCTTCAGTATTGATTCAATTTCTTTCCCAAATCATTAATTTATTTCTATCAAAACGGGATTAATATTGAAGTGAAAAAAAATTATGGGTAAATATCGAGTATGTGTACAAGCACAGAGAGATAGACTGTGAACCCTATTATATGGTACAATGAGTGTTAATACTCATGAAGTGAAATCTGAACTTCAGATTATCCTCTTCACTATATAATTGATTCAGTTCATAAAATGTATTTTTCTAGTACCAGAATCATATACAGATGTGATAATCTCTACCAGTGTAAAATTAGAGAAGCCATTGAGATACTTAAAAGGCCAGATGGTAACAATAAGTGAGATGATACATGCAAACTCCCTCCTATATAGAAATATTTTTTTTTAAAAAACATATTTTAATTTAACATTTTTGCTATTGGTGAAGTTTTAACGTTCTTTCAAATCAGTGATTGTAGCTCCTATACAACCTTTTCTCTACCATTTATCACCCAGTAGATGACTTATGTGATCACGTTGAAATGTTGGTACAGTAATTTTTAATTTTTTATAACACAGATGAACCCACAAAATATGTCTTTTATATGTGCAACCTGTAAAAATCTTTGTATCAACATATGTAGATAGATAGTTAGATAGATAGGTAGATAGATAGAAAGATAAATAGAGATGGAGAGAAGTGACAGAGAGATATGGGTATGGGGGTATGTATAATAATTTATTTAGCAGTGTGCCAAATTGTAATTATATTCAATAGCTTCTATGTGAACATGTATTAATCATCACTCAACAAATTTCAAGTCCATGAAGGAAGCAAGTTATCATAATTTTCATATATATACATTGTACCGGTCAGTTTTGTATGTTCACATAACAAAATCTAGCATTTAGGCAAAAGTATCTCAAATCCAATCATGTGAAAGATACATAAGTCAGGAACACTCATTAATTCTGTCTTATTTTCCTATTTTCCAGATCTACCAACTTATGTGCAACATTTCCGATGATATCGATCTAATTTTATCTCTCTCCGCCATCATCGCACATCGGAGACACGAAGAGACTCTAATTTAGGTTTAATGGGGGAATATTTAGCATGAAATAAAACTTAGAAGCATTTAATGATTGTAACCTTTCATATCAATTATATATTATTAGAGATCATCTAGTCAGTAGGAGCATAACTTATTAATTATAATATTAATTTAAATATAAGAAAACACAATGATTCGGAAATGTTATAATATATATATATATATATATATATATATATTATAACATTTCCGAATATATATATATATACATATATATATATATATATAAGATTTATTATTTTAACCAACATAAGTAAATGCATGTCATCATTGATCGATCATTGGTCTCATGAATATTCTATGACAGGCGGTCATAGAGAAATCATATTACATTTGGTTGATAAATTAGGAATCAAATTTGACAGATGACTTTGTTTATATTTGTGGCTATGCCAATAATATAGATCATAATGATGAATATAAGATTTAGTGCTATTAAGAAATATAAAATTGAAGTAGCACTACACCAATAAAGGAACAAAATAGCATTTAACTGATTTGAAAGATAATTATTTTTTTTATAACAAAACATTACATTTGTACAAAATATAGTGATTAATATTCAATTTATAATGGGACAAACGTGTGGGATAGCTGATGAGTGTATAATAATAATAATAATAATAATAATAATAATAATAATAATAATAATAATAATAATAATAATAATAATAATAATAATAATAATAATAATAATAATAATAATAATAATAATAATAATAATAATAATAATAATAATAATAATAATAATAATAATAATAATAATAATAATTAATAATAATTCAATTCAATATCCATTTATTATGTGCATTTCAACATTTACACTTTGACAGAAATACACAATAAAAAAAAATAATAATAATAACAATGATAATAATTAAAATTTAAAAAAAAAACAATTATAATCAAATACAAGCTAAATACATAAAATTATATATACATATATGTTCATAACTATACATTTAGTTGTTTTTTAACATTCATCACAAATTGATCGCAAAAAATATCAATATTATTAAAAGTTAGATTATATACCATTTGCAATCTATTAATAACTGATTTACCAAAGAAAGTATTTTTACATATACTAATCTTGAAAGTTTGCATTTCTCTTAATAAGAGACAAGGTACTTTCAATTCTATTTTTGATATATAGTTACTGACATCAATTTTCCCATCAATCAACTTTTTCAGTAATATCATATCCTTCAACATTCTCCTTTCTTTCAATACTGTTTTGACAGTTTGACATTCACCCATTATTAATTTATTAAATCTTTTTTCAATATTATATATTTTAGACTGAATATTAATCAGATTGAAGTTCCATATACAAGAATTATATTCTAAAACTGTAACAACAAGAGAAAAAAGTAACCTATATTTTATGGAAATAGATAAATCTCTCCCTTATCTCAAAATACAGCCCATCTTTCTGTATGCTTTATTAATAATACATTTAATATGTGCATTAAAAGTAAAATTGCTACAAAATATAATTCCTAAATCAGATACAGTCTCTTTATATTTAATAACACCATTCTCAATTTTATATTGATAAACAGATTTTTCAGTTTTATTAGTATAGGAAACAATGCATGTTTTATTAATGTTAATCTCCATGTTGTTATACCTACACCATATAATAAAACTATCTATATCCTTTTGAACCTCAATATGATCATTATAAGTAATAATTCTTTTAAATAACTTACAATCATCAGCATAAGTAAGTATCATACTATTTTTATGCTATGATCAAGATCACACATATAAACATTAAAAAGCAATGGTGCTAATATTCCACCCTGAGGAACACCTATCATATTATCAAAAAAAAGAGAATTAGTTTTATCCATATGTACATAAGATTTTCGACCCCTCAAATAATTGGAAAACCACTCAACTAAATGAGGACTAACACCCAACATTTTAAGTTTATACAAAAGTCTAATATATGAAACTTTGTCAAATGCCTGAGTCATATCAAAATATACAACATCTAATTGCTTCTGATCAGATAAGGCATGAGCAATATGATCAGATATCACCATTAAATTAGTTTCAGCAGATCTACCAGGTAAAAAACCATGCTGATAACTAGGTAATACCTTAATCATATGTACAACAATATTACTATAAATACACCTTTCATAAATTCTAGCAAAAGGTGACAGAATTGAAATAGGTCTATAATTACTCGAATCAGATCTATCCCCTTTTTTAAAAATTGGTATAATTTTAGCTATCTTAAATATATCAGGAATAATAGTTTTCTCAATTGATAAATTAATAATATAATGCAATGGTGCTACCAAACATTCAGCACAACCCTTGATAATAAAATTAGGAATATTATCATATCCCATAGAAGATTTCGATTTAAGTTTAGAAATTGCAGTAAACACTTCAGGAATTGCAATTTTATTAACATCTATATTCCAAAAACTTTCTTTATTAAATTTAATATCAACCATATTATCATTACTTGAAGTATCTAAGTACATATTAGTAAAATGATTGACTAGATCATCCATAGAAGGCCTAATTACATTATATCTACAACTTTTACTTCCAACAATATTAAGATCTTTTATATAATTCCAAAACATTTGTGGATTATTCCTAAAATTTTCTTCAACTCTATTTAAATTATTATTATAATCTCTTTTCATAAGAGTTTTAGTATAAGCACGCAAACCACTAAATTTCTTATACAATTCTTTATCATTAGTTAGTTTATATAACCTATGATATTTGTGCTTTCTATTTAAGCCCTTACACAATTCCCTAGAAAACCATTTAGGATATTTGTTATTAGTATTTAAATAATGCCTAACAGGAATATATTGATCTAGACAATTTTGAACTATACCAACAAAATTATTTGCCGCTATATTTGGATCATTTTCCATCAAAATTACATTCCAATCAATGTCCTCAAAAGCTTTATAAAGGCCATAATAGTCACCATGTTTGTAATCTCTCTTACTATTTACCATAGGCTTTATATGTTCATGAGAACCATCTATTACAAATTCCAAAGGTGGATGATAAGGATCAGAGGGCAAAAGAGCTTGATCAGCCTCTTTGCACTTCAAATCATTCTTAGTGCTAAACAATAAATCCAACATACTCCCCCTAAAATTAATAATACTATTAAGTTGAATTAAACTAACCAACTCAACAAAAATTTTTAATCTATAAAGTTTACTATTATCAACATTCTTATTATTATGTCTTGAGTAATCAGCTTCATTAAAATCCCCAACTATAATAATATCATATTTATATTTCACCAATATATCCTCAACCTTAACTAAATATGCATCTAAATCATTCATTGACAAAGTAGGTCGAAGATATATAGTACCTAACAATATTTTATTTTTATTTTTTAAACTAACTTCAATCCAACAAGATTCAATATTATTATCATTAATAATTATCTGTTTATGCTTTATGTCTTTTTTAATAGAAATCAAAGTACCACCTCCTCTTGTTTCATAATTATAATTTCTATCACATCTATACACACAATACCTATCATCAAATATACTAATATTATCAATTTCTTCTTTTAACCAAGTCTCTGTTAAAAAGATAATATCATATTCATTTAATAACAATTCAAATTTAAAATCAATTGTCTTAGTTCTAAGACCACGAACATTTTGATAATAACAATTCATGAATTGCTATTTATTACACAGATTATTTTGCAAATTTATATCTTGCACTATAGTGCTAATTTCATCAACATTATCAGTCAATATAATATCTTCTGTCTTTTCTTCAATAATCTTATTAATATTTAATATAGCATTATCCTGTGTACTATCAACATTAAAATTTCTTAAATATTTTAAATCTCCATAGAAGGGCAATATAACTGCTGACAAAGGCCAAACGTTACCAACCAAAACTTTATCAGATTCAGATTCCTCTATAGATAAATAAAATGAAGAATATTTTTTAGATTTTGTATTCAGTTTATAACACACACTATTTATATCTAAAACATTTTTCAAATGAGCAGTCACATCTTCAACAGAGGTGTCATTATCCATTCTAGTTAGAAAAATTTTTTTAAATTTCTTTCTTGTCTTAATAGCTTTTAAAACATGATTAACCTGATTTCCTATAATAGGTGAAGAACTTGAATTTTTAATATTTTTATTCTTATTTTTACGATAAAATACAGTTTTAAAACCATCATTTTCTTTATCTGCACAACCTTTCAAATAAAAGGCATATGAGTTTTTAGAGGTGCTATCTTGATTAGAAATCCCAGATAATTCATCTGACGTTACATTTGTTTTCATATCTGACTGACCAACCTTCACTTTAATTGCTTTATTCTGCAGTTCATTAAATTTAGAACTTGATCTATCGGTGACACTAAAAACTGCCTCCTTTTTTAATTGATCAACTCCTTCACTTCTATTTATAGTAGAAAGTGGAGGGAAATTTAAATCAGAAACAATAAGTTCAGGCGTTTGCTTTTCTTTATGCTTTAAAATAAGTTGACTTTCTTTTTTATTAAAAACAACAGAATTTCTGTCTATGCTTCTATAATCATTATTTTTATTTATATCCAAATTATTAACAGATGCATTTAATAACATATTTTTTATTGTAATATTTTCTTCTTTCAATAATTTAATTTCACTTGATAAATCTGTAACAATATTTAAAATTCTATTCAATAAAAACGTAGATTTTTCACAAGATAAACAATTATTATCCATTTTAGATAGATTTTTTTCTCCTTTATCAAAATCACGATTAGATATAGCATTAATTTCTATTAATTTAGAAATGTCATTACCTTCATTTCCTAATAAATTTTGACCAAAAATATCCAAGTCTTGCGAATCATTTATATCTGATACAATAATCTCCATTTTGTTTTCATTGACTTCCATTACGTTATTACTATTTGAATGATTACATTTATCACAAATATAGGACTCCATTTCTATTTCATTTTTATGCAATATTATTCCATTAGATTTCAAACATGTTTTATGAAACTTATTATTGCATTTAATACATTTAATTCTTGGCTGTTTTCCAAATATAAGATCACTGCAAAGAGCACATGGTGTACCTCCCATAGCATAATAATAATAATAATAATAATAATAATAATAATAATAATAATAATAATAATAATAATAATAATAATAATAATAATAATAATAATAATAATAATAATAATAATAATAATAATAATAATAATAATAATAATAATAATAATAATAATAATAATAATAATAATAATAATAATAATAATAATAATAATAATAATAATAATAATAATAATAATAATAATAATAATAATAATAATAATAATAATAATAATAATAATAATAATAATAATAATAATAATAACGTCGCCTCAATGACACACATTTTAAATAGTGGACATAGATCTGTTTGAAAAAAATCACAACATTATGGCTTATGGATGTTTGTGGGTTTATTACAAATATATCAAAAGGTGGTGCATGCATGGTGGCATATTTGATGTGTTCCAGTTATTGATCTGAACATGTGCTTCATGGAATTTATTTTGAAGAGAAAATACCGATGTAATTCAGCAAAATTGGAAGGTTCAGTTTATAAATGAAGAGCAGTTGGCTATGAATTTATTGGGCTGGTTCTAACCAGAGAAATCTTCATATAAAGCACACACATACAAACAAATAAGTCCACAAGGGGGTTTAATGCCTGGTTTTTGGATATTGAGATAGATAACAAGGTTTGACTTTGTGATACCTCTGGAAAAGACAAGCGCAAAGATATATTATAAAAACTTATATGCCTATATGCACGCAAAGCTTGGGATAACAAAATATATAGCTTTGAAGACTATTTTAATTACTTAATGCCCATAAATGATAGAATATCCTGTGTAATGGTATGATCTAATTGCTAAACAGGCATGGATGATTTAAATTAATTAAATTATATAAATTTTAAGACATAAAATTTCCCTTTCCCTTTACTTTAAATTATTTATAACATCCCACACCATTTAATAAATAGAAATTTTGATTAAAAATGCTACTATTAGAAATAAATATATTTATATGGAAACAAATGGGATGGTAGAAATAACTGGGATAATAATTAGATTTTACATATATGAAATGCATTTACAGTTGGGATTAGCACATAAAAAATAATAAAAAAACATTTGAAGAAAAATAGATGTTGCTCTGTTTTCCTACAACAATTTATAAGATAATGACTTTGTTTTTCAAAACTCGCGAGCACCTGTACAAGTCCTCTAGAACTTGTTTTTAATTAAAATAAGTTCTTAATTACCTTGTAAGTGATGGGTAGGGAAACTAAAGAGGAAGTACGTGCTAGCAAGTTTGAAATATTACTGGCATTTTAAAACACAAAAATACATAATATAATAACGAAATAAAATATGATTGCTGCATGGAAATAATAAAAAAGAAAACATATTGAATAAAGGCTCAATGATAGAATAGGTTAAGTTATATAGAGTCGTAACTAGGTAAAATTACATAAGATATAAATATTTACATAATATATTACAATAGAGCCACAGGATTATTTTTGTTATAGAAGGCTGAACTTAATAGAATCATAGAGTGGCTAAAGTTCTTTTACCTTTCATAAATAGTAGCAGTCCTTGATGTGTGGAGTGTTCATCGGTGTTAATACACAAGATCTAGGTTTGGAATAATGCATCACAAGTAGCATTTTACTAATTTAATTGATAGACATTTAAAAGTTCATAGGCATGGGAACCAAAGCTTTTCTTATGGGAACAAGCATGTTGTAGAGAGAAGGTGAAGTTTTCCCTACTCACTGAACATTGGATGAAGATTTAAACTGGTGTGGATTATGTTTACCATCATTAATTTTTCGTTGTCTCTTTCCTTTTTGGATTCAAATACAGCAGAATTTATACTCTTTTTGATGATGTAGTATAGCAGTTAACTGCTGGACTTGAGGCAATTTGCGATCTTTAGCAAATCTAAAATCTGCTGACCAGATATCTTTTGTTTTGTAAGTCTTTTGAAACAATGCAATCTTGTTGCAAGTTTCTTGAATGGTTGTATTAAAATAAGTCTTATGATTTTAAAACAAGTTGGAGTGGATAAAATTTCCACTAATGTATTTTACTTTACTATTACAATTTGGAACTGTTTACTATTAACTAATGGGCTTTTCTGGGTAATTGTTTTTAAATGTGTTCATGACACTTCTTTAAAAAATTGCATCATTTTATGACCGATAAATTAAATATAAAAAATAATACATTTCTTATATGAATTTTAAGATATATGAATAATATAACTATTTGTATGATTTACTATCAATCTCTCTGCACTGTATGTATGTATATATATATATATATATATATATATATACAGATATATATATATATATATATATATATATATATATCGACTACACATGCAAACACATTAAAATAATACTGAATATTTATTTATTAAATTATTTTGCGTTAAGATATATAAATATCTATGTCAATTATTTTTAAATGGTTCACAAAGAAAAAATATATGTTAGTAATTATGTATATGCATGTAAGGATGAGTTTAAACATGGTTTGGTGGTAGGAGTCTGTAAGTGGGCTGTGTAGCATGATCTGAGCATCAGATCAACTACTTCGTTTCACAAACTTATAATGAACAAAAAAAAATGTTTAAAAAAGAAAAAAAATTCTTTTACTTAATGTTAAGGTGAATAAAGTACAACCAAGGTGAATTAGTGATGTATATCTGAAAACTACTTTTAGCTGAGCATGAACTTATTAACTTATCTTTATGTGAGTATTGCATGTTCCATTTTGTTATTACTGCATAAATATGATTGAATTAAAATACAATAAAAAGGAAAAACCAAAGAACAACAAAAAAACTATACTTGTCTATTACTAGAAACTATATATATATATATATTGTAACGGTCAGAATCGTCTATCTCTCTAAGGCACTGCATAATTCAAACCCCAGACACAAAACTGAACATTCCAGGAGGGGTTGCCTTCTAGATATACTAAGTTCGAATCTAAAGTCCAAATTTCACAGCGCCACCTTCTACAACTAGTATAACCTTTTACCGGAGCCTGGTAGTCAGGGAGAAACAAAAGAATCTATACTAAGATAAGTTTGGGTGGCTAATTAGCGTCTATGGATTTATAAAAGAAATGCAGAAAAATATATATATATATATAAATATATATATAGACCGAGACAGTGATAGGAATCAAATAAAATAAGAGATAAAATTTAGTTTTAAATAATTTCACACAATTTATTTATATAAATATATATATATATATAACACCACTGTCTGCTTATATGAGACAGGGACGCGTATTAAATAATTGTTGGCATTTATATTTCAGTAATGACAAAAGGTTTTAAAACAGAGTGATATATTCTATTCCTTGGGCTAATAGCATTACGATAATGTGCTTGACAAGATAGGAACATGTGCGAGGTGCTTTGGGTAAATAGACAAGTTTAAGACAATATTTGAAATTAAATGTTCTAAAATATTTATTGATTTTGAGAATAGTAAGGACTAAAGCTTACTAAGCAAACGTGGGAATGGAATCAAAGCATTTATTTGAGAATAATAATAATAGATTTGTATTGGGAGGTCAGTATTGCTGATAGTGAATTTATAAAGTTGGAAGGTGTGACTCATTTAAGTCACGGATGCTTTGTAAAATAAATATAAAATGAAACAATATTGAAGATCCGGAATAATTACGGAGGGCATCTCACCGCTAACCCATAGGAAAGTATTTTGACGAACAGCCGAAACTTAGCGACTGTGTGACGATTGCGTTTAATTCCCAGGGGTGTCATTTGTAAACACCCTCTGCCTGGAAACTTGCAATAAGTAAAAAGGGCAGACTTTGCCATGTAAAGAATCCTTGGAAAAATAAAACAAAGCGGTCTCAACAACCAATTCATGTACCAGCAATACGAGACTAGTGTATATCAAAACATACTAAATGGGTTTTACTCGGATTAAGAGAAATGCCCAATCAAATTCCTCGAAATTCATTTAAGAGGGTCCGCAGATTCTCGACATCAATGATGAACTTTATAATGAAAGTAGAACACGGTAATTAAAATAGGAAAATGCATGCTTGCGGGTTTGAAAAGTAAGTATAGATTTATATACACAATCATGCATTTGGGGACACATTTAAATCATTGACTTCACACATACTCTTATATTAGATTAAAATCAATAGCATGTAGATTTTAAACTATGTGATTATATTACATTAAAAAAAAAGAATCGCCCTCGAACGAGTGATTTGCAAGATAGTAAAATTGGAAAATTATAAATTTAAAATATGCCTTAATAGCGGCATCTTACTTTCAATAGAGGGAATAGTTCAATCGGTCAAAGATGATTCTGACACATTATCATAATAAAATAAAAGAAAGCTTTATAAATAGAAAATATTAACCCAAGGATAGAGAGCAAAATATTGAGTATATTTAAATACATGAAATAAATACATAATGAAGTTGTGAAATATAAGAAAACAATGTTAAATAGCTATAGCATGTTAGTTAGGAATCACAAGAGCTCTTGGGTTAATTTGGGTTACCTCTGGAAACGCATTTGCAGGTAGATGTTCGGCAGGTTTTATAATTCAGCAGCAAAATCTGGAATGTTCATATTTTGGCAGTGGCAGCAGCAGTTCCGGGATCCGTGTGATGATTTCTGATGGTATGGTGCAGCAGCTGGCTATTCCGAGGGGACATAGCCATCTTAAACGCCTCTACTCGGACATGTCAAAGTTAGCAAATTATTAGAATTTCAGAACAACTCAGACAACTCAGAATTCTTTAAAAGCTTAGAAAAACTCAGAAACCTTTTTACAAATCAGAATTCTTTAGAAGCTTAAAATGGAGAACAAAAGAAAAACGTCCTTTTTATAGTAAAATTTAACAATAGACTTGTCCTGGAGCGTACAAAATTATTGGACTTATCTGCTGTAATTAAATCTATCCGAATGTCTAAAGGAATTCAACATTAATTAATTTCTTTGTTAACTTCCCCGTCGACATTCGAATTACAAACTAGATTTAATTAAAATTACTGCTACTAATTAAAGGAAACTTAAGTGGACAGCTGCTGTTTTTAGATAAACTTATATAATTAAACTATTGTCCCTCATTTATTTTATTTTAAATTGTAATATTTGAATCTATCTACTAAACGAATATTTACTAAATGAATTTTATTTTAAATCAAAATATATTACGACAGTAATATATTTGTCAATAGATCCAAACAAAATCACTAACAATTTATAATTTTGATATGTTTTAAAATGGATATCATAGTGTGTGCGCAATTATGACTTATATAACTTACTTTTTAATAAATGTAAATTATGTGAACAAATACATAATTCATAATATTTTATTTTATTTGGGAATAAGTGGTGTCGATTTAGTATGCGCTCACGGCCGCCATTTTGAATTACAAGAACCACCCAAACCATGCTGAAACATCCAACCGATAAATGACATTGCTCAAAATGGCCATTTTCGTAGGAAAAAAAAACAAAAATCGGAATTTTCATATTAGTCAATCACGTGACTAAAATGGTAAAACATAAAAATCTTAATTTTCATCTAAAAAAATCACGTGATTAAAATATTAAAACACAAAAATCACAATTTTCATAAAAAAATCACGTGATTAAAATATTAAAACACAAAAATAGCAATTTTAATTTTAAAAAAATCATGTGATTAAAATATTAAAACACAAAATCGTATATGCCAAAAGATTACAACTTATAAAATCTGAATGCTAAAAAATAATGATGAAAAGATTTTTAGCAATAATTATATTTTCATTCACTTATAGAAATGGAATCACGAAACCAAAAAGGTGGTAAAGATCTTGAATACACGTTATCTACATCAATCTTTTTAAAAAATCATAAATGCTATAAATCCAAGCATTGATAGCAAATCTCAAAAAATTAAAAACGCTATAAATCTAAGCATTGTAATAGCAAATCTCAAAAAATCAAAAATGCTATAAATCCAAGCATTGATAGCAAATCTCAAAAAATTAAAAACGCTATAAATCTAAGCATTGTAATAGCAAATCTCAAAAAATTAAAAACGCTATAAATCTAAGCATTGTAATAGCAAATCTCAAAAAATTAAAAATGCTATAAATCTAAGCATTGTAATAGCAAATCTCAAAAAATTAAAAAATCAAAAACACTATAAATCCAAGCATTGTAATAGCAAATCTCAAAAAATTAAAAACGCTATAAATCTAAGCATTGTAATAGCAAATCTCAAAAAAATCAAAAATGCTATAAATCCAAGCATTGATAGCAAATCTCAAAAAATTAAAAACACTATAAAGCTAAGCATTGTAATAGCAAATCTCAAAAAATTAAAAATGCTATAAATCTAAGCATTGTAATAGCAAATCTCAAAAAATTAAAAAATCAAAAACACTATAAATCCAAGCATTGTAATAGCAAATCTCAAAAAATTAAAAACGCTATAAATCTAAGCATTGTAATAGCAAATCTCAAAAAATTAAAAAATCAAAAACACTATAAATCCAAGCATTGTAATAGCAAATCTCAAAAAATTAAAAATGCTATAAATCTAAGCATTGTAATAGCAAATCTCATCAAAAATGCTATAAATCCAAGCATTGATAGCAAATCTCAAAAAATTAAAAACGCTATAAATCTAAGCATTGTAATAGCAAATCTCAAAAAATCAAAAATGCTATAAATCCAAGCATTGATAGCAAATCTCAAAAAATTAAAAACACTATAAATCTAAGCATTCCAAGCATTGATAGCAAATCTCAAAAAATTAAAAATGCTATAAATCTAAGCATTGTAATACTAAATCTCAAAAAATCAAAAACACTATAAATCCAAGCATTGTAATAGTAAATCTCAAAAAATTAACGTATCTTACAGCATTTAAAAATAAATCATAAATGCTATTTGCAAAAAGAAAGCTTATTTCTGTCTTCAACAGTATATACTAAATCAGTATTTTAAAAAACAATATTTAAAAACTATAATGCTATAAATCAGACATTGTAATGTAACATTAAACAGCCTAAAATTCTACAATGGAAAAAAGTGCGGGAAAAGAAAAAAAAGCAAAAGAAGCTAATATTGAAAATTAAAAAAAATTATACAATCCTTTAAAATAAATCAAAAACGGTAATTTATAGAGTGATAATCAAACATTGTAATTGTAAATCTCAAAAAAATTAACTTATGTTAAGGCATTTTTAAAAAAAAAATCGTAAACGATATTTACAAAAACCCTTTAAAATATAGCGATCACTAGAAAAATAATAAATGTTATTTTAAAAAGCTCAGTCCGGTCTAGCAACGCTATATACTAAATCAGTATTATAATTATATTGGTAAATGTGAAATGGCGGGAACACCCATCACTTTCAACACTATCAACAAATAAAAAACCTAATTAACTTATTTTTAAAAATATATTTTACATTTGGCTTTGGGATTATCCCTCTAACTAAGAGTGATAATAATGAATCACAAATCTGAATAATAGACAGTTAGCATTTATTTAAGTAATTTTTTACCAATATTTTAAGAATTTTAAAAAAATTACCAACATTCTCAATCGGATGGATGTGATCGTCGCTCAGGCTAAATTTGGTTCTTCCTAGATCTCTTCATTATGCAACAGCACAAGCCATCAACAAATTATACTTTTAAGATTTAGGTTTATTACTGTAAAGAAGATGCCAGTAAAATTAATTTATTCAGGAAATATCGCAGCTTGATATGGTCTCTTTCAAATTTATTTTTAAAACTGTGTATTTAAGTCTCACACAAATAACAGCAGGTATGTATGACGTAAGATAATTTCCAAGAATTAGAGTTTAGGATGGGCCTTTGTCTTACTAAGATAAAAGTGTTAAGTTAAACTTTCAAATTTAAAAAAACAACAACTGTAAACCAGCTAATGGACTTTTATGCTTCAAGCCTAACATCATTACGTATGTAATCTTATAATATTATTTTGATGTATAATAACGTATGTGTATGTGCACACATCTAATATATAAATATATTTATTTATATATTAGATGTGCATATACTAACGTAAACATACATTATTATACATCAAAATTCATTATTATAGGATTATACAAGTGGCCTGGGATGGGTTTGAATTTGACAAACAGGCCTACTATGATACTTAAAAGGTAAAACGGAATGATAGACAGAATTAGTAACAATAAGTGAATATAAAGAATATATTTTATTAGTCATTCATATACCCATTTTCAAATCATATGATCACATGAACACACACCCTTTATATTTCTTTTTTTTTTTAATATTAATGAATGAAAAGGTCTCTTTTTTGTTTTTGCAATATTTTTAGAATAAATATATATGAGTACAAGTTGTGACTTGTAATATGTTACAGTGCGATTATATTTTTAAATCATTAATTTATTTTTATATTTTTTATAATAAATTACCAAATAATTTTACTTGTCTTTAAAGTGTTAAAACTAAAATCTTAGAAGTAATACATGTATCGGCATACACACATATATATATGAGTACAAGTTGTGACGTATAATATGTTACAGTGCGATTATATTTTTAAATCATTAATTTATTATAAATTTTTACCCCTCTTTTGCATTTGATGACTAGTTAGGCTTGAGGCATAAAAGTCTATTTGCTGGTTTACAGTTGCTTTTTTAAATTTGAAAGTTTAACTTAACACTTTTATCGTAGTAAGAGAAAGGCTCCATCCCAAACTCTAATTCTTGAAATTATCTTACGTCATACATACCAGCTCTTATTTGTGTGAGACCCAAATACACAGTTTTAAAAATAAATTTGAAAGAGACCATATCAAGCTGCGATATTTCCTGAATAAATTAATTTTACTGGCATCTTTTTACAGTAATAAACCTAAATCTTAAAAGTATAATTTGTTGATGGCTTGTGCTGTTGCATAATGAAGAGATCCAGGAAGAACCAAATTTAGCCTGAGCGATGACCATCCATCCGATTGAGAATGTTGGTAATTTTTTTAAAATTCTTAAAATATTGGTAAAAAATTACTTAAATAAATGCTAACTGTCTATTATTCAGATTTGTGATTCATTATTATAACTCTTAGTTAGAGGGATAATCCCAAAGCCAAATGTAAAATATTATATTTTTAAAAATAAGTTAATTAGGTTTTTTATTTGTTGATAGTGTTGAAAGTGATGGGTGTTCCCGCCATTTCAAATTTACCAATATAATTATAATACTGATTTAGTATATAGCGTTGCTAGACCAGACTGAGCTTTTTAAAATACATTTATTATTTTTCTAGTGATCGCTATATTTTAAAGGGTTTTTGTAAATATCATTTACGATTTTTTTTAAAAAATATGCCTTAACATAAGTTAATTTTTTTGAGATTTACAATTACAATGTTTGATTATCACTCTATAAATTACCGTTTTTGATTTATTTTAAAGGATTGTGTAATTTTTTTTAATTTTCAATATTAGCTTCTTCTTTTGCTTTTTTTTCTTTTCCCGCACTTTTTTCCATTGTAGCATTTTAGGCTGTTTAATGTTACGTTACAATGTCTGATTTATAGCATTATAGTTTTTAACTATTGTTTTTTAAAATACTGATTTAGTATATACTGTTGAAGACAGGAATAAGCTTTCTTTTTGCAAATAGCATTTATGATTTATTTTTAAATGCCGTAAGATACGTTAATTTTTTGAGATTTACTATTACAATGCTTGGATTTATAGTGTTTTTGATTTTTTGAGATTTAGTATTATAATGCTTAGATTTATAGCGTTTTTAATTATTTGAGATTTGCTATCAATGCTTGGAATGCTTAGATTTATAGTGTTTTTAATTTTTTGAGATTTGCTATCAATGCTTGGATTTATAGCATTTTTGATTTTTTGAGATTTGCTATTACAATGCTTAGATTTACAGCGTTTTTAATTTTTTGAGATTTGCTATCAGTGCTTGGATTTATAGCATTTTTGATTTTTTGAGATTTGCTATTACAATGCTTGGATTTATAGTGTTTTTGATTTTTTAATTTTTTGAGATTTGCTATTACAATGCTTAGATTTATAGCATTTTTAATTGTTTGAGATTTGCCTTTACAATGCTTAGGTTTATAGCGTTTTTAATTTTTTGAGATTTGCTATTACAATGCTTAGATTTATAGCGTTTTTAATTTTTTGAGATTTGCTATTACAATGCTTAGATTTATAGCGTTTTTAATTTTTGACATTTGCTATTACAATGCTTGGATTTATAGTGTTTTTGATTTTTTAATTTTTGAGATTTGCTATTACAATGCTTAGATTTATAGCGTTTTTAATTTTTTGAGATTTGCTATCAATGCTTGGATTTATAGCATTTATGATTTTTTTAAAAAGATTGATGTAGATAACGTGTATTCAAGATCTTTACCGCCTCTTTTGGTCTCGTGATTCCATTTCTATAAGTGAATGAAAATATAATTATTGCTTAAAAATCTTTTCATCATTATTTTTTGGCATTCAGATTTTATAAGTTATAATCTTTTGGCATATACCGATTTTGTGTTTTAATATTTTAATCACGTGATTTTTTTAAAATTAAAATTGCTATTTTTGTGTTTTAATATTTTAATCACGTGATTTTTTTATGAAAAATTGTGATTTTTGTGTTTTAATATTTTAATCATTGATTTTTTTAGATGAAAATTAAGATTTTTATGTTTTACTATTTTAGTCCGATTTTTTTTCCTACTAAAATGGCCATTTTGAGCAATGCCATTTATTCGGTTGGATGTTTCAGCATGGTTTGGGTGGTTCTTGTAATTCAAAATGGTGGCCGTGAGCGCATACTAAATCAGC